>VRYO01002782.1:27946809-28015006 GCA_009812075.1 Sialia sialis | reverse complement strand
GCAGTCAGTGGCTGTGCCACTCCAGTCCAAATTGTTCAGCAGTTCCAGATTTTCATGGATGGTTGCTGCAAATGAGGGCAGGGAATTAGTCCAAAGTATTTTAGTATCCAAAAAAAGGAAACTCCTGGTTTGTTTATCAAAGTAGTACTTGCGTGTACACTATTATCTGAAATGAAGTTGGGTTTTTTATTGATCAGCATTAAAATCTTACACTGATGAGTGAAGCTCATCACATGAAATTGCATTGTTGGTGTGGGAAATTCTCTTTTAATTAATTTAACTGTTTTACAGCTGTGAAGCCATGATTATTCAATGATATTTCCTTCTGTTTTAGGAAGCATAGCAATCATTGTTCCTCTTGTTTTGCTGGTGACTTTGATCACTACTCTTGTAATTGGACTATTCCTTTGCAAAAGAAAACGAAGGTAAGAAATTTTACATTGATTTATGAAGAGAAAAAAATTTAAAAGGGAAAACTTTATTTGCATCTTTGTGATACGCAAAAAATCACTTTATGTGAGGAACAAAAACACAACAAATGACCCAAGGCTTGTTTCTGGAGGCAGCAAATCAGTTACCTTTTGGTTCTTGCTGGAACAACCATCTCTGTTATTGATACTCACATTCCTCATGCATTAGATAAAAAATTGTAGTTCTGACCCACTTTTCTCAATCCTGAAAAGGTTGTAGAATGTTTATAACTTTATCCAGAGACTTAGAGAACTTAACAGAATTAATGTGTCTTATTGAAACCACATTCTCAAATTTACAAATTTGGGTTACACTGAGATGTAAACAATACTCAAAATATTTACTATAGAGCCCCAAACATTTACCTCATAACTGTGCTCCTTTATTATCTTGCACAGGAAGCCAAATTCCAGCGCTGAGGAGAGAATATTTTATTCTCTTGAATTTGGCTGCCTTAGAGCTGGTAATGAGCGTGAGGACTTGTGTTTGACTTTTTGACTTTGGGCATTTCTTCCAAGGCCATGTTTTGATGGCCAGGGGAGGCAGGAACATTTCTGCTGTATGAGACACCTGAGAGAGCTGCTACTCTTCATGTGTTCCAAGAACATAAGGGTGATGGAGGTGCAGATTGAGCAAGGGAGGATTCCTGGTAATGAGGACATGGTCACTAGGGAAGGGAGGGTGGGAATCAGAGAGCAAACCATTTACTGCAGGCTCCTGGCTGTCCTGCCTGCTGGCTTTGAGCAGCTGTCTTCCTTTCTCCTGGGGCTTGTTACCCCACATCTGGAACCAAGACAATGTCTCTTAAGTCCTTTAGAAATAAGTGATGAATCTGCCGTTTCTGCAAATGTGGACATTTATGAGACTATTTAGTGCTCCAGGCTAAAGTAATCTTTTAAGTTACTATGATCTGGCATCACATGCAGCATCTCTTTCCCCTGCAAACTGATACAAGCTAGCGAGCATCAAATTTTAAAGCCTTTTTGTAAAGCCAATAAGACAAATACATTTCCTGACCATACTCTTAGCAATGCTGACCCTGCCAGACTCCACAGATGTCATTATGTGCTGCTGCACCTAAAACACCAAGTTTAGTGATAGCCAAATCCTGAAACCAGTTGCTGCTCTGTAAATTATTTAGGTTCCTGAGAATCACTTGTTAAATAATAGATTTTCAGTAGAGAAATAGAACTAGCCACAAAAAAGGGCTTTCTTCCTAAAATTATACTTGAAAATGTTTTTAGAGTTATTTTATCTCTTCAGAGAAGACTGACAAGTATTAAAGTAGGTGTAGTTGTTCAACACTAGCAGGCTACTGTTAAGTGCCCATTTTCGGAAATATCTTTTCAATGGCATTTCTGAAAAATACAGATCATTTAGTATATTGGATTTCAGACATTGACTGCATCTGACTCAGCCAACAAGAGGACTCGACTCTTATCATCCTGACTGTGACCTCCCTATTATTTCCTTGTAATTCTAGAGAACATATTGCATTGGGAAAAAATTACCCTCTTGAGGTTATTGCTGTTGCTCAGGATGAAATCACCTCCTCAGCTAAAAGAAATGAATTCAGAAACAGAAACAATTCAACTCAATCACTTATCTTTACTGATACCTAATTCAAGGTTAAAAATAAAGCTCCATCTTTTATTAAAGCTTGAAAGAAAATTCAAGTTGAACTTCAGTGTTCCAATCACCACTGGCAGGGAATACAAACTGGAACAATGAGAAGTTCATACATTTTTAATGCATTGTGATGAAACCATTTACTTGTCCACAGTTTACAGCTGACTCTGGGCAACTGGTTTGAAATAGAAATGAAATGAATTAGCAAGGGGACATGATTCATGTTCTCTCTGCCTTCATTCCTGCAGGGAATCTGTGATGACTTTGCAAGGCTTTCCTTGGAAGTGAGGGAAATCTGGAAATAATTGCAGGAAGTCAGGGTTGTAGACAGCGAGTTAGCAGTTGGTATGGATTCATACCACTACAGCCAAACTGAGAAAAACAATAAAATTCTGCTCCCAGCATCTGTGAGATCTATACGTAGACTCAGATTGCTACTTTGCTTGGAAAATTGATGGATTTTATGATTTTCTCTGCAGGAAATGCTTTTTCATTCTGTTGATCTTAGAGATTAAAGAGGAACAAAATACCCAACGACTTGCTTGGAAGTTCACTTTCTTCTTTCTTTTCCTTTTGTATGTTTATGCATTACAGGACAAAAACTATCAGAAGACAACCGATGATAAATGGAGGAATCAATGTAGAAATTGGCAATCCATCATATAACATGTATGAGGTGGGCCATGACCACAGTGAAGGTGGTCTTTTAGCCTCAGATTTTACTCTAAATGCAGAAAAGGTAATTTTTCTCTTTCTAGTGGCAAAGCCATTTCACGTCTTGCAAAGGTTTTGTCTTTAAGTGTAATGAATAGAAATGTAGAACAATGACATTTAGATTTAGTTAATGAATATAAAACCGAGTTAGATTTTATTAGAATAAATGTCATGTATATATTAACAGCTGTTTTGTAGTCTGATGCTGTCTGGTGGACATTTTTCCTAGTGCCTGCATTTTATCAAAATAGAGTTAGAAATTAACTATAAAATGATGGTGGGTTTTTTGTCAAGGCAGACGTGTCTATGAGCTGCCAAACCACAACCTGTCCTTTTAGCCTAGTGGCAAATATTTAAAATTGGAAGTATATTATTGTCCAACCTCTGTCTGAAGCACAAAAGAGTGCAAGCATACATGTGAGATTTATTTCACGTGTGAAAACTTCCCGAGGCACGAGGAACTGGGATTCCTGCCGGGGCAGACAGATTAAATGTTTGCACAAAGCCAGTGAGCATTATCATTTCCTTGTAAGAGATGCTGTCAGTCCTGCAGCAGCAGTGCAGTGATGGAAGTGCCTGAGTGATGTGACACGGGATGAGAGGGGTAATGCCACCAGATCTCTCCCTAATCAGACACACACCAAAGGGCAGCCATCACTCTGTGCTTCCTGACAAAGCAATAACAGGATTACTGATAGCTCCAGGAGTGTCAGCACACAGCAGAGTGCTCAGTGCGGGAGGTAAGCTGAAAATGGAGTTACTCTGAGGGGCTGAGCCAATGCTTATTGTCAACTCTGGCCCTAATCCTTAGCGGAAAATCGTTGTAAAATGCTGAATTTTATTCTCGTGTTGAATGTAAGAGTTTTTCATGCGGAGGCTTACCTGGAAGGATCTAAATGTAGATCACTCTAAAATGATGTTTTTAGTTGGTGCACTGTTTACTTAACAGTGTTGATAAGCACACATGGAAATGCTCTATCAGCACAGAAACTGAAATTTTCTGTTTGTACAGGCCAGATACATAGGGGGAGGGTCCAGTGCATTCAAGCTCCCCCACACAGCTCCATCAATCTACCTAAACTCTGACTTGAAAGGACCACTATCAACAGGGGTGAGAAATGATGATCCAAGTCCATTTCATTCCACCACAGCCCCTTTCTAAAGAAAGTTTGTCTGTCATTTTTTTGAGTAGAGGCATTTTCTGTTTATTTTTAATTTTGTTTTTCATCTTTTAATGGAATGAAGAATGATGGTAAATAATACATTTTCTATTTGAAATGAAGGGTCTCCCTCTGCACACAAAATTTCATCTGTACCCATCATTGATCTAAAGCTCCAAATGTGTCTTTGCAAAGGAACAAAAAACCAGGAAGCAATGTGATGCTTTGCCATAATATTATAGAAGCTTAGCATGGCCTTCACAGCCATGCATCCTGATATATTTGCAATTTTTTTTGTAATTACAGGGATTTAGTGAAGTTGATCAAACTGAAAGATTGTCCCAAATAAGGGAAATGAGTGTTTTATAGAGGGATTTGATGCACATAAAAATTAACAATTTCCTTCAATATTTGCAAAGCATATTTTAATTGTTCAGATTTCAACAGATTTGTATCATAAAACAGCTCCTTCTAAAACATCGGATTTTTTACTACAATTTAGTATGAGACTTATACACAACATTATATTCAACCTAACTTTTGCAAACATTGGGATTTAAGATACAAAAGGGACATCAATGCAACGTTCATTTTCATGTGCCTCAATATATCCATCTTTTGTGCCATTCACGTTCTTGCATGGTTGTAATATGTTGTATTTGGAAGTTTAATAATTTTTATGGGGTATGGTTTTTCCGATGGAGCACAGAACCATGGATGATGGAAGCCAGAATATTCACCCATCTTTAACTTTTTCTCTTAAATCCTGGTCACTCCAGCTTCTTTCTGTACCTCACTGTGCTGTCTTGTACAAAGAGGTATCATGAGGCAAACTCTACTATTATATATAATTTTAATAACTCAATAAGGCACTGCATAGGTTCCAAGGGTCTCTGTTCAGTTATGGTTACCATCCTTAATAATGGCTGTCAATGAAGTTTAAAAGTCCTGACAATTGAAATAGAACTAAATTTCTGATTATAATCATGACCACAAAAGTAAAGATCTATGAGGACAGACAAGTAGAATGAAAGTAGATTCTTTTTTTTTTTTAAACTCTCCTCTTTTTCCCTCTTTTTTCCTTTTTATTAATTAAATAAATGTGGCCTGTAATAAATGAGATTGACAGCTTTTAACTCATAAAGTGAGCAGCTGCTGTAGCTCTCCAGCCTGAGGAATATCTGAATGCTGGGCTCAGAAACAGAGTTGAGAAACAAGGAAAGGAAGAACTAAGACTAAAGTTATCCTTCATTCCTTGTTTCCCAGGATGTACTCAGGATATTTTCAAGTCAGGAAAACTTATCCTGTTCTGGTTTGGCCAATTCAAGGTTTAGCCACCTCTTATTACACCAAACAAATTAATTTCCCTTTTTTAGACCTTGTTGGTGTTCCATTCAGTATCTTTACAAGCAGAGCAGTGCTGATAAATTAGCTATAAAAAGAGGAGGATTTTGACCACAAGGTGCTCTTTCCTATAATAATGGGTAAAAGCTGAACTCTGATTGGACAGCAAAGTTCTGGAGACAATAAAGGCAAACTATGAAGGAAATAGTGGAGACTCAGGGGATTTCTCACACAATGAAGTGCTTTGCAGCATTAAAAATGGACTTATCCTATGCTGAAGTGCCTCTCATTTCAACAGATATTTTTCATTACAGTCCAAACCACCAAAATTGCTGAGAAAAGACCTCTCAATTTGTAACTACGATGATATTTTAACAGTTATGCTGGTTTATTATTAAAGTTTAATTTACATTACGAAAGTCTTGAATTTTTTGGTCAAATCATGTTGTGTATTTGGGCCACAGAATTCGAAATCATGGTCAGCTATTGATGGGATGCTGATGTCTTAGAACAGGTAATACATGGAAACTGCTGGCTGCAGTTTTCTGCTGTTAAACTTGTCACATGGTCTCACAGTGCACCTTCTCTATAAACTCCTTCATATCTATTCTGAAAGCTTCCAGTGTAATAAAGTGGACAAGTCAACCTCAGAGACATTTTTCAAGGCTTTTCATTTAATTTTCGTTGATGTTTTTATGGTTTTAATATCATAATAAGCTGCATGTCATGTCATTGGTTGCTTTAATAGCATGTCTCATCATGAATTTAATTTTCAACTTAATAATTAACTCATCATCAGGTTTGCAGACGTCCAGGTATCTATTAAATATGTCCTGTTGTATTTTATGTGTACTTGTTCCTGCTTTAACAAAACCATTTCCATTTCCATAAATGCTAATTTTGATTCAATCTGACTGATCTAATGTTTGCCTAATTTCTCTGCAGCCAACAAATTACGCCAATCCAGTATATGCAAAGTTATACGTGGATGGACAAAACTGTCGAAACTCCTTAGCAAGTGTTGATGAAAGAAGAGAACTTCTTCCAAAGAAAATAGATATTGGGATAAGGGAGACTGTGGCATAATCTGCTGTTACCTTTTATACTCTGTATAAATGTATAAAATATAAGGATTACTTTTCTATGTACCAACAGTATTATAATTGTTTTGGCATCAGCATTACCTCTGTTTTTTGTTTGGTTGATTGTTTTCTGGGTTTTTCTTTTGCTGATGACTTTTGACTGACCATTTGTAAGGTATTTTTATGAAAAAGAAACTGCACTACGGTACAATTTACAACAATCCTGCTGAAATAACACACCTATAAATTTGTTAAAATGGCAAACAACATATTCGTTTGTAGCGTGAAAATGAGCAATCTATTTTCTATGAACTTTTTTTGGTTCTACTTAATCGATGAAGATGGTATCTGCACTTTTTCATTATGTAGTCTGGAAGCTGTAGTACAGTGTGTAATTTTGTTTATTTTAAATGGTGAAAGAATGATTGAATGGTCTACTCTCTTCTTTGTGCCCATTAGAACTTCTCTTCAGATCCTGATGAAGCTAGATAACTTTTCACAAACAAACATAACTTGCTTTTAAATTAGCTTTAGGTTGCCAAGAAGTAAACAAGACTATAGAAGTGAAACATCTAATGATCTGCATGAACACAATGATTATGTTTCAGAAATTCAGTGACTGTACATGATATACTAAACATATATACCATGTAAACAAGCTTTGTATTTATTAAAACCTTATAGAAAATAGTAATGATATATCTTGGAAGCTGAAACCTTACTTGCTGTGGGACAAAGCATTTGAACTCCAACAGTCCTGTAGGACAGTAGCCACCCTAGAGCACAAGAGGGCATTGCCTACACATGCTTTACATGTTTATTCACCTAATCACACGCAGTTCTTATGGATTGATAACTCCCCAGCACACACTGAGCAGCAGGGAAAAAGCCAGACCCCAAAACTTTAAGCACACTCAGATGATCACAGCATTCGGGTTTGACAATCACAAAAAAAACCCCTCACACCTGTTTAGTGATGTTAAAGGGTTCAAAACACAGCAGTTTCTTTAAATTAAGATGAACTGTGGTATTGTGGAGGTAAAAGGAACCAAGTTGCATATTAGTGGAACCTTAGCAAAGCCCAAGTTTCAGTAGTCTGGGTTCAATATCAAAGTCCAAGTATCAAAAGTGAAAAGCATCAGTATCAGTTTCCAGCACTTCTCTGACCTGGCCCATTTTCTGTTGTTGCTAGGAGGCAAAATCCAACTCACCTTTTTTAATTTTGATGGAAATAAAGAATACAATTACTTTCAGGTTTGAACTGAATCAAAATATTTTATACATAACTTTAAAGGCACAAAAGACGTGTTCACACATACACTGTGGAGGACTCTTCCTTCCTCTGCTAGACATGACTGACTTTTAGCTATCATAATATATTAACCTAACAGATTAAATATGTTTGTGGTTGCTCTTTATTCCCTTTGTACAAGCATTACAAAAATAACTGCTGTTTTATAAGAGATTTTTGTTGTACTATTGTGCATGCATACTACCTATTTCTAAACTTTGCCATATTGGGGCCTTTATAAAACTCTTGATTTATGTAATACTAGTGCAATTTTGCTTGAACAATGTTATGCATATCATAAACTTTTTCAGGTTCTTGTTTAAGTACATTTTTTTAAATTGAACAGTATTTTTCATTTTGGTTATAATAGTCATTTTGCCTATGTTTCTACAATGAAGTGTTAAATACTTTATAAAAAAATTGTTGACTGATTTATTTAAATGAAAATCTACATACTTAATTCAGTGTGTTGACTAATTTTTAAATTTAACTTACAAAATGAAAGCTAAAGAAAGAGCAAATTGAAGCAAAGGGACATTACTTTGTACAAATGGCTAAAACCATTTTCTTAATGAAAATTTTTTGCTTTTTATACAAATTCTATTTGAATGTTTTTGCAGCTCTGCACGTGTTTGGATGACTTAGGTGTATAGCTGTATATTAATGTCAATAGAATTTTAAAGCTATTATTTTTTCTATAAAAAAAAACTGTATTAAATAGTTTCATACCACACAGCTACGATTCCACAGGTTCTGCCTTTATTCTGCTGACATCATCAGAGATGGACTAGGCCCTTTTGGTTTTTTTTTTAATTATTTTATTTTCACAATTAAAGTTGCTATGAGGTGTAAGTAGTTGGACATTTTAGAAACTTTACCATTCATTTTCTGGCAGAGAATCTCTTATCTTCAAAACTCAGGTAGATCTAAATTTTATCTGGTGGGTATAGAAGTAACAGGAGTTTTAAACCATTAATTCTTACACAGGCCTATTGTGATGTCTCAGTTTCCCTTGACTGAGACATTTTATTTACTTTACACTTGCTTGAGAATTAATTACTTTATAAATAATAAATTTATTTCCTTATAAATACACAGATTATGTTAGTAGAGCTATTAAATATTCTATATTAGATCAGAATGAGGTCATAAGTATGTAGGCAGAATTCTGATGGAGATACTGATCTTTTCCCATGCCATACTTAATAATCTTTAAATTGCACATATGTGTAATAATCCACAATGGGTTTTAATTGTTTTTTTTTTTTACTTTTCCAAGGTTCTCCACAGGGAACTGTTTCCACAGTCCTTCAACAGCCCCAGAATCCCCAGGTCCTGTAGGTGGGCAGAACACACCAGAGGGTGGTGAAAGATTGAGGACCTGATCAATTACAGTAATTTCACAACCATACGGCACATCGCAGTATAAGGCGCGCTTTTTTTTTGCAGTGAGGATCTGTGCACAACAAAGTAACGATTAGTAACAGAATGGCACAGATCATGGGGTTTACCGGCAGGTGCTCAATTTGCAAACATTTTTCACGGATCGGCGCAGCCTTTAAACGCAGCCCCAGACGCCCTCCTCGTGCCGCGGGCCCCGGCACTCCTGCCTGCCATTCTCCTGCACCCTGCAGCCGTCCCTGGCGCCGGGCTGCTCGCTGCTCACGCAGCTCTCGCTGCTCGTGGTCATTTCACTGTGAGCTTCATGTTTGTTGCCGTGCAATGTGAAACAGAAATTGTTTTGAGATCCCTTCAACATTCAAACTTTTTCCATATATAAGGCGCACCGGATTATAAGGCGCGCTTCCGGGCTCCGATCAAAATTTTAGGCTTTAAGGTGAACCTTATAGTCGTGAAATTACTGTCATTATATTTGCATCATCATAAGTTCAGTAAAATGTTTTTGGGCAGGAAATTCTATAAAATTTTACAAGACACAAGAAAAATGTTTAACTTTTTACATTCCTGCAGCCTTTTTGCCATCATTAAGGGCACAGATTCATGAGGTTTAAGTTGACACAAGCCTTAGAAGTGAAAATAACTTGGCTGCATCACAGACAGAGGCGTCTGTCTCTTCAGAGTGCAGCTGCAAGGTTTCCCTGGTTGCCTTCCTGTGAAAGCATCCTGTGAACATCCAGGGGAAATGCCAGTTCTGTACCATTCCACAGAATTCATCGGGGTAAAATTTTTCTCCCCCAGTACTAATGATTTTGCTTAGCAATGTGAAGCTGTCTGTGGGTTCCAGAAACAGCAGAAATTATCTTGAAATTATTGGCAGAAATGGAACTGTTCACTGACTTTGTGCTTTTAGGCTAAGGAATACCCATGTTTTCATTCAATAGACAACAAAAATCAAAGTTTCAAGGGGGATGTGATGTGCTCCATCACAAACTAGATTCTGAAATTCTTTGCTGTATGGCGAATCTCTATACAAAACATTAAAAAAAAAAAAAAAAAAAAAGAGGATTTGTTGAAAATTTTACAGTTCTGTTTAACAGATTGTTTATTTCCCCACAGAGGTTATTCTAGTTTATTTACAAAATAAACTAGTGGAGTCTCTGCCTCTGAATGATGACAAAACTCTGAATGATGACAAAATTCTAAATGGCAAATTGAGATGGGTGATGCTCCTGGTTCTCTGATTAGTCACTGCACACAATTGAGATTGCCAACATCAAGGCAGTCCTGTTGATCAACACACTGGAAAGCAGATTTGAGAATATTCATTTTGAGAATATTTATTTTGCTGTGCATATTCTAATTGTTTATTTCTAATTTCTGAGGCAGTCATGGTGTTTGATATTTGCAGAAGCAAAGCTCTTTAGTGGAATGCCTTTAAAATTCCTACTGCAGTCTATTACCTAGCAGCAAGATTGCTGACAAACTCCTAATGTAGCAGCAATTGTTTTTGGTTTATCAGAGCCAGTGCGATCACATACATTACCTGAA
Source organism: Sialia sialis (assembly GCA_009812075.1). NCBI lineage: Eukaryota > Metazoa > Chordata > Aves > Passeriformes > Turdidae > Sialia > Sialia sialis. Next base: position 28,004,366 of record VRYO01002782.1, on the reverse strand, counting down.
TGTTGTAAACATTTCAGAAAATCTGTGAAAGTGCTTAATGTATCAGGGTAGAGCCAAGTGTGTTCTCATGCATCCCCCTTTTGGAGGATGAGAAGATGATATAGGGAAGCAATGTCAGTGATGATAAAAGGTCCTCAAGGTTGTCAACCTTAGAAGTGAAGGCATTTTTCATGTGGAACAAGCAGACCAACAATGAATCTTGTCTGTCCAACCCTGGGCATCTCTCCTCAAGTGTTGAGGCATTTGGAATTTTCAAGTCTTAGCTGGACAGAAGGATGGGTGATGGAAGGAAGGATAATTTATCATCCCAGGTCACTAATTTATCATGCTTACCATCTCCACATGGGAAATACAGATCTCATGGAAGCAAGGGTTTCTCATTCAGCGCCCATATTTTAAGGTTACAAAAAAGAAGAAAAAACAAGGAGTCTTTTTGTTTCCCTGTGCCAGCTGCACATCACTTGGTACGTGTTGTGCCTCTCATGACCTCTGACAGTGATGTTCAAAGTCAAACTTGTACAGAGGGAGCTGAATGCTGGCCTCAAAGGATGTTCAATGAGCTCTCCCTGGAATGAGGATAATGATACTGCTGACCTGCAACTGCTGCTAAGCCTACTAATGATCCATTTTTTGGTAAAAAGAAAACAAAAACCCAAAACCTTTAAAATACCATGATACATACATCTACACAATGCGTATAGTATCAGAACTCGTATGTAGTTACTCTGAGTAAAAAATAATTTTCACAGGTGAATAGAAAGGAAGGGCTGAAACTACCATGGAAACTCAAATGCAATATTAATTTAGGATTATTGCTAAAGCTATTTTAAAGTGTCTGTTCTTGCTGGAGAGGGAAAAGAAATAGAAACTGGCCACTGACTTTTCCTCAAAATATTACTTATATAAACAATTTTGAATGTTAGAAGAGCTGGCACCTCAGAAGATTTCAGGAAACAAGCTGTGTAGCCCAGAAGTTTGTCACAGTTTGTAAAGTGGCAACGCACAGGCAGCATTCTGTCACATGAGTTGGTGTTGGATGGTTCACTGGTGATAAACTGAATAAGGTAAGTGTGCAGATTCATGAGAACATTTGTTGAGGAGATGAGTGTCCCAGCACCTGAACAGCTCAAGGATTGCATTTGAGCCTTGGGGAAGGGGTTTCCACCTGCTGATGTTTGAATCTGGTGCCCCTGTGTGTGTGTGAGCAGCTCACTGAGCTCTGACACACCAACTCCTAAACCAGGGCAGGAGTCACGATGTACTTGCTCTGTCCAAGGAGCAGCAGCCAATGTTGGGACAAAGTTTGAATCCCACTGAGGACTCTGAGCTTTGGGGTATCCCATGTGGGTTAATAGAACAGCAGGAATGAAGCTCTGAAAAGCATGAAGTTGCTGAGTGTGAGACCAAAACTGGAGCAGGGAGCATCAGAGGGAGCTTGCTGCCTTCCACCTGAGCCCTCTGGACATCACACACAGCCTCTCCTGCACACATTCAGAAAGTGTCAGGTATCCCCCCATGTTCAATTTTCAATAGAAATTCTTCACACTTGGTGAAATATGAGATTTAACTACTTGGTAAATCAGGAAGTGATTGCAGAAATGTAAGTGCAGCAGCTATAGTTATATAGCTGTAGTTATAGTTTCCTCTATAAGAAAAAAGGAAATCTTTCTTTTCAAAAGGAAAGGAAGAAATGTGCAAGCAATATTCCCACATACTGGGAGGCAGTCTGCCATGTCTTATAATAATACATCACGAGAGATGTCCTTCAGAAAGAATAAAACAAGATGGGATGAGCGGTCAGGTTTATGTGAAAGGTTAAGGTTGACCTTGTCCAGGTAAGTCTGTAAATCTGGACAACTCTTTTCTCCTACCTGACACAAGAGTGGAATATGTGCACACCCTGCATTTTTGTGTACATCTGTAGAAGTTCAACATGAGAAGTCTGGCCTTATCCTGCTGCTTTTCAGGGCAGGAGTACACTGGGGAGTGGAACTGGGTACTTTAAAGTTGTCCAGTGCATTCTCCAGCAATCAGATTTGTTGGACTAGCTGCATGTCTGTCCTTACTTCAGGGGTCACAATATTCCAATCACAGCTTGGCAGTCATTGGAACTTCTTTTATGTCCTAAGACTGTACCAGGGCTCTCTGTAAAGCAGAGCAGAGTCACTGCGCAATAAAAGCCGTGTGTGAGCTCCCCCAGGCTGGAGATCCCATGGAATTTTGGTGTCCTTTCCACGGGCTGTGGTGAGCTGTGATGGTATCTAACCTGTAGGGCCTTGTAGCTCAATAGGCAGTTTGAAAATTGGTCTGTCATAAAAAGAGGGTGACGTCCTGTCTGCCTGTGCGTGATTGGGTTCAGATCTTGTTCTGCCCTGATGTGTCTTATCTGACACTTCTCAGAAGATGTTAAGCCTTTGTGGAAGATCTGTGATGATTTTCTGCATATATTCAGCATTTTAATCAACTTGAAATTCCTGAAATCCTAGTAGTTCATTGCCCTGTAAAGTACTTTAATGTAAATTTTTCTGCAGTTTTAGCTTTAGTTCATTTTTCTCTGATTTGTTTCCTACAATGCAGAATCAGATGTATTTCTCCTCTATTCTTAATGAACATGAATAAAATAAAACATAATGCCTAATTTGAGATTGCTATTATGCATGTATACTACCACAGTTGTGTCTGACAGGATTAAGTTGTGCTTTTTTCTGCTTAAATTAAAACATTAATGCAGCTTTTGGTGATAGGTACTAAAACATCTTTATAAATATTTGAAAAGACTCTGCTCAGTGAACTGTGCAAGACAGGAGGCTGACCTCGCACAACTAATTAATTACCACAATCAGAGGAACTCCAGACAAAGTACCCTCTCCAGCAATTTGAAAGGTAATTAACATTCATGTCTTGTAAAAGTCACTTGACTTCCAATTATGATTAAATATGCAAGGGCACGGGGACACAGCGAGGGGAAGAGATGAGTAATCCCCGAGCACGGTGGCAGCAGCTGGGAAGGAATGTCAGGCATGGAAGGACTGGGATGGAAATTGGGATTGCACATCCTTGTGTCCCCCTGAAGGATTCGTGAGGTGAAGGAACATCACCAGCACCACTGGGTTTGGCTCCACCTCTTCAGACCAGCCAAATTATTATTATTATATTGGGTTATTTCCCAAACTGAATCATGCTGGACAGTTACAATTGTCCATAATTCTGACCAAAATATTATCTACCCTGATTTAAGAATGTCTGGTGAACTATATGACAGCTCTTACGCGTTTTGTTATAAAATTAATAAGTCTTAAAGGATTTAACAGCATTTCTTGTCACTGAAAAAGTCTTAATTAAGCACATCTGACTTGACAAGGGTGTCCTTCCTAAAGGAATATCAAAATTTAAAGAAAGGATATTAAATTACTTTTAAGGGTCTACAATCAGCAAGGCAAACCTCTTTTTTGTAGCAGAAAGTTCATACATCAATTACAACTTGTGTCTACTGCTACAAATGTTTTTAAATGTGGATAACATTTCAATATTTGAAAATATCTTAAAGGAGTTTTCTTATCACATACCTTTTCAAATAGACTTCTAGAAAGATTTTTTTTAATTAATATTTTAATGAAGGAATAAAATAATTTAGGTTAACAAGCAGTTAATTAGCAGTAAATGTAACAGCAAATCCTCTACCATAATGAAAATGTAATTGAAAAGCAGCAATCATATTGTCTGTTTAAATAGCCATATCCCATAAATACAGCATGACAACCTGGATTTTGTCACATATTACTGTATCACATCCTATTTTCATCCACATCATTAATATCAGAGCAATTTTTCCAGTCCACCAAAGAGAAAAAATGCTGAGGTCAGTCACCCTGGGTCACCCAGGGTGGGTAGTTGCTTCCATGTCAGCCAGGAACAGGCAATAACCTGTGAACACTGGAGCTCCAATAAAAGGCTGGGTCAAGTGTGGTTATTCGTACAGCCTGGTGTGAAATAGGAAAGTTCATTGGAAAGGACAATTCACTCTGAGAGGAACTCCAAGGGGAGGGGAAGAGAAGTCTTCCCTGGGACAAGGAGCAGTTAAGTACAGTAATTTCACATGTATAAGGCATACCCTTTTGACTGAAATTTTGATAGAAACCCTGAAGTGCGCCTTATAGGCCAGTGCGCCTTATATGTGGACAAAATCCAGAAATTTGCCAACCCGGAAGTGCGAGCCCGCCCAGCCCCAAGCTGAGCCGAGCCTGCCCAGCCCCACAATCGTGGGTACTAATTGGTTACTTTGTTGCATGCAGATCCTTGTTTTTTTAAAAAAAGAAGTGCGCCTTATATATGGACAAAGTTTGGATAATTGCCAACAACCCAGAAGCACGCCTTGACCTGTTTCTTGACCTAATAAAGCAACAGTTGTGTCTCAGAGGAAAGGAAACGAGGCCCTTCTTAATTAAGAAAACCACCTACACAGTCTTGTAATGGCAAGAGAGCAGGATTAGATCTGGGACGAGCCTTTGGGGAACTCACCAAACCTGCCTAGCTCCATGAACAAGTGCTGAGAGGGAACTGTCTCCAGAGGTGCTTGAGAGATGTGAAGCAAAATGATCAAGATTCCATGGAAAGCTACATGTAAGTTACCTAAAAGTCAGGAAAAAAAAAAAAAGAAAAAAGATAGAAAAAAGAAAAAAGAGTTTTGATTTTTTTGGGAGGAAGTGGGGGATGTTCATCTGCAACTATGTTTTGTATTTTAAATGTGGATATTATGAGAAATAATTCAGTTTAGATTTTCCCTTAGCTGGCTGAGGGGACTTTAAGGGTTGTCAAAGTCCAGGATAATAACTCCTCACAGGAAGTTAGTTATGGAAAATTAGTCTAGTCAGTAAAACACCTTATATATCTGCTGGTATCCTTTTAATTCTTGTTTTCAGATATTTCAGAGAGTATCTATCTCTCTAGCTACTATGTGTATCCAAAGCCTATAGGACTCCGTTACTGGAAGCCACTTATTTCTGAAATTGTTTTCAACCCTTCCTTATTCCTATTCCAAAGTATTCTAACACAATTTTATTTCTTTAATGTTTTCATAGGGATTTATATTTTCTACTCCTGAGCAGGTTTCAAAAAGTCAGGGAAATTAACTGGATTTCCATGGGTGGAGATAATATGAAATAGTTCTTTGTACAGAGCTGTTCCTTTTATTTATACTTCTGCAATTTCAGAGTTTGAATTGCAGTTTAAAAACTGGTGGAGTTTTGGAAGAGCTGAATGACAGAACAACGGAATCAAACTTATTACAGATGACAGAAACCCTGTGGACAGCACCAAGAGAGGGAACTACTTAATTAAGAATAACAAATACAGAATTACAGGGCTTGACAGTACCTTGGGGGTCTTCTTGCCCTCTCCATGTTTCCCTACCAGCATCAGATATAGCTCAGCCAGCCTCCATAGGCATTTCTCCAGAATTTCTGAAGAGTGACAGCAACGTCCTTCAACAGCCAATTTCAAGAGTGACAGCAATGTCCTTCAACAGCCAATTTCAGCACTTGTGTCCTTTTTTAAAAAAAAATTAATTTTTTTTTTTTAATATATTTTTTTTTGATCATGCGTATGTCTCAGTTTCCACTGGTGAAGTTTAAAGCTGCTTGTCCCATCCATCATGGACAAACTTTCCTACTTCATACAGCCCATAAGAAAGTGAAGAGTCAAAATGAAGCAGAGGTGACCCTGTTGTGGTGAGCAGGTCTTGGACCTGCTCTAGACCTCATGAGCACAGAGGGTCCTGCTGGAATCTCCAACCAGGCTGTGGGGCAGCACAAAGGCCAGGAGTCTTCCTGTCCTCTTTCATTGCTCCCCATGGTCTGTGTGTGATATCTGACTCATGAGACTCATGGACGCTCCTTGCTTTCTTCATGCCTTAAGTTCTATTAAGTTCTATTCTTAAGTTTTCATATTTTTCAGATTCTGTACTGCATTAGTATATGACTCTGAACTTCATATAAAGTGTTAGCAAGTTCTCTTCACAGTTTATTCAGACAAAACATTCCTTTTCCAGTCCCAGGACCAAGGACACCATTGCAGCTTCTGGCCTAAAAGGTGTAAACAACTGGGAATTGAGGAGAGCAACTGGGAGGATGGAACTTCATAACCTGGAGCTGCAACTGGACAATTAACCCCAATATGTCAATGGACCAAAACTTATAAAAGTGTGAAAACTCATGACTGGGGTCCATCTTGGGTTCATCTTGGGCAGAACCTCAGCCAGGCTCTTGTGCTGCCCAAGATGTGTCCTTTGAAGGTTTTTTAATAAATGCCTAATTTATTCCTTTAACTCTATCTAGCCTCTGTTCTAGGTAACCTCTCCAAGGCATCATTTGTCTTCTTACTGCAGTCCAAGAGACCACAGAGCTCTGATCTGTCACTTCATTGCTTCTAAACCTTAAATCTAGTTCTGTAAGTAAAGACATGCATTTGATCCCTTTTTGATGCCAGGCATGATCTGTAAGGAACCAATCCCCAAACTGAATTGGTACTGAGATATCTTCATATTTCAGCAGAGAAAAACTCCCAACAAACAAGGCTCTATCCATATCTCTGCAAATTTCTGGGATTCAGAGAGTCATGCAGATGGTATTTAATGTGTCTGAGAAGTTGGACTCCATCCTGTGGGTTAATTTGAACCCTGGATGTTGTTCTATGATTCTATGATAATGTAGCCAATGTAGCTAATTTCATTATGTCAATAAGAGCAAGGTCTGTGCCTACAAACATCCTGAATCATTTCTGCTGGAGAAACCTGTGCGCTTTGCTGGGTTGAAGGAAGGTCTGTGCTGATAGAATGAAGAAGAGACTTTCTCCGGAATGACATTTTAAATAGCTGGTGTCTTGCCATGTTCCCAGCTGCTCCAGTGAGGTGGGATTTTTTGTTGTTTGGGATTCCTCTTACCTACCCCTTCAGCATTATTAGCTGCTAAAAAGAAGATTTCAGAAAACAGAAAGGAAGGCAAGAGAAGTGAACACCAGAAAGCAATCCTAGGAAGGCCCTGACCCCACATTTCCTTCATGAAGGGCAGAAAAATGCTTCTCTGTAAAGGCCGTAGCTGTACAAGGCACTGGGTCTGCTCTGTGCAATTGCAATGATCACAACCATTTTCTCTCCAGCTGGTTTCAGCAGCCCTTAATTTGCACTCCAGCTTCCTCCTCTCACTCTTCACCCTTGCCACCAGGCTCTCTGGCCTGAGGAATTGAAATTCTGCCATTTCTCCTCCTGATGGCTCTTGAGTTCTCTCAGCTGCACTCAGTGCTGAGCTCCTCTGGGCACCAGGCTCACGACCTCCAGAGGATGCACATCTCAGCAGCTTGGCTGGACTGGCTCCCTCTCCTCAGGGCTCAGGATAACCCTACAAAGTAGTGAGGTTCATGAAAAGTCATATTTCTAAAGGACACAGAGGGAAATGGACCTTTATGACAATAAGGACATCTCCCACTTCAGTTCTTTGATATTGCTGCATAGGGATTTTTTTTTTCCTTTGCCTGACCTAACCTAGAGCAGCCTTGCAAAGCAAAGTGGTCCATTATCCTACACATTTTCCACCCTGTAATTTCAGTTTTGATTGCTTTTTAGAGTTCTCTGTACCTGTTCTGCTTGCTAAGCTGGGGGGAACTTGACAGCAACCACCACAGAGATGGATCTGATTTACTTGATTCTGCTCATGGTGCTGTTCAGCTTCCTATTTAATATCAAAATCACTTCTGTGAGTATTTTTTGTGTCAGTGTGAGATGTGGTGACACTGGTTTTTAGAAATTTTTAAGAATTTTTAGGAATTTTTAGGAATTTCCGAATATTTGAGACTACTGTGTTGCAGAAACCCATGGATGTCTTCTGAAGTCCAGGTGCATGGATAGAAAGAGAATCTCTGATTTTCAGAGCATGGTTTCACATAATTAAATTTCTAATAGGAAATAGATATTTGCATAACCTGCTCTTTATGAGTGCTCTGAATTCCAAGTTTGCCAGGAACAGAACATTTATTGTGATGTGACATACATTCAGTGTCCATTGCTTTCCTTAAATGATGACCAAAAAAAACGCCACTCTCATAGGGACTAAACAGCTTTACTCATGAAGCATTAAAACTGTTTTTAGATTTTTAATCTAATCTACTTAACTATTTCATCAACATGCTTTAAGCTGTTTAAATCAGTTTCTTTATGCTCTGGAATTTTAAATCCCTTCTCTGGATGTTTCCTGTGTGAACTTGCAGTTCATCCAGTGTGTGGGGGAATGTACAGTGGAAATTAAAGGATGTTCAAAATTCTGTGTAGTAAACCTGCTTCTTAATGACAGGATTTTTTTTCAGGTTCACTGTGCAGTCAGGGGATATGAGTTTGTTTTTTTCCTGAACCAAGTTTACAGCTGAAGGTAGTTCACACTAGAGCATAAATCTGCAGGCTGAAACCCGTGTAAGAACACACAGCATTGCTATTGAGAGTACTCAAGTGAAAAATTTGAAAAATTGTGTATTTTAGAGTGCTTGTAAAACCCTGTTGCCCTATGGATACGTCCAGGCCCCTTGTTTGCTTTCATTTTTCAACAACAATAACAATAATGTCACTGCAATGAGCATTGTTGGAGCACTGCTGATGGGCATCTGGATGTGAAATGATAGTCACATGCCAAGGGCCAAAAAGAAATCAGAGCCATCAGTCTGTCAGAGCAGCACCATCTCCTCTGCAAAGCCTGGAGAAAACCTTGTTTGGCCAATGTACACCTCAGACACTCCATGATTTAATGCTGCAAGTAACAGCTTGGCCATTTCCTGGTCCCATATGCTCTTGATGGAGATTTTATTTTTTTGCTATAGAAAGAATTGGCCAAAGGGAAGGGGCTGTCAATGCCCCACCCCCTGCATATACACCAGAATTTCACAGAAAAGATTTACAAACTGTTTCATATGGTGTCTACTTTCCCATCTTCAGTCTCAATAGCTTTTGCTCATGAGAGTATTTTATAAATTAAAAATGTGCTCAGTAGATTTCACTAGGAAAACATCCTGATCTAAAGTGAACACTTAGATTTTAACCAAGACTACAATATATAGAGTATATCTGCTATAAGAATGAAAAATCCAGTTCTTGGGAGACAGAGAGAATGTAATTAACTTGAGTTACATCATTTACTGTTGTATTCCTGGACCCAAATTCAATTCTCTTTGACATACCTTTTAAAAAATCCATTGTTATGAAAAGTGCAGCTTTACTGCTGAAACTCATTTTGAGCTCCTGCTTCTCTCTGCACTTTAAAGTTCAGTACAGAATGGACAGAGCCCTGCTTCGTTCCTGAGCCTGCAGAATTTGGGCTGAAAGCAGCCCAGGGTCACTGATCTGTGTCCCTTCCTGGGAATCCATCCTGTCTTCTCCTGGTTTTATCTTCCTTCAGCACTCAGGATCCTACACAAATATTAATGTTTTATATATGTTGTCCATTCATGAGAGATAATTAGCATTTTCAATTAACCCCTGTATCCAGCATCTTCTTTTTCTTTGCTGTCAATTGACACCTGCATGCCCCTTGCACTATAATATTATATTAATTATATCATTTACAGTTCTCAGCTGAGATTTCAGGTAGAATTCCTCTGATTGAACTCCCTACACTGTTTCTCATGTGGGTACAGCTGGGAAAAGTGAATTTCACAACAAGTATTTTGCCTCACCACCTTACCCTTTTTCATCTGAACTGGGTATTCCCTGTTCATCCAACTATTCTGCAGGTGTGGGACTCTCCTGCCCAGTATGAACTGTGCTCACAGCCTCTGGGCTACAGGTGGGTGTGGAACAGCAGAGGACAGAGCAGAGGGAAGGCACGGCTGGTGGCCCTCAGGTACAGGTTAATTGTGCTTAATGAACCAGGGAGATGGAAAGCAAAATATTCACCCACTCCCAGCCTTAACTCTCCATGGCTCTGGTGAATTGTTCTGTAAAACTCTTTGCTCAGGAATAAAGGCTGCAGGAGGCTGTTTCTGATGGCAGGGCATTGTGAAACTCATAATGTGCTTCTGGCTTTGCTATTATTTTTTTTCCTTTGTCTATAAAAATAAGTTGGGGTGAGGCACTTTGCTGCTGTGTGTGCATCCTGAGTGTCACAAGGCACGTCTGGCTGGAAGCTGCAAGCTGCAGAAGCCAGGTGCTCTCACAGTGAGAGTAATTTTCAGCTCTGGAACAGCTTTTGTATGTCTAAAAACCAACAGGGGCATTCGTGAAATGGAAGAGGAAAAGATAAACTGCAACAAAATGATTGCCTGTTATCAAGCATTTTACCCACTTTTGGAGGCTCAGCTCATGTCTGCTCCACCAGCAGCCTCTCCCCAGCCTCCCTCATGACCAGAGTCACCTCTGCTGAGAAGAAAATTCACCTGCCTGTGTCCATGCGCTTGCTGCTGCTGCTCTGGGGAAGGTGAGCTGAGCAAACTGTCCTTTTAGGAGCAATAATGCCTGTGACTCTGAGGTGTGCTTACAGAAAATATCTCCTGTGCCAATTTAGAACCCCCAGTCTTCACTGTTTAATCAACTGCAAAAGCTGTTTATTGCTTTCCATACATGAGTGTCTCTGTGCTTTAATTAACTGCGTCGGCCTTGGCTGTCATTCGACACAGCTTTTATTGGAGGAGATGTTCAATTCTGTCTTTCATAACTGTGTCTCAAACACATCTGTACTGAACTCTTTCAGGCAGTGATTAGTTTCCATCAGCTGTCTCTTACTCATTTCACACTCGCCCACAGGCAGCCTCATTAAAGTCCAGCACAACTTTCCTGCACTTCCACTTCTCCCAGCTCCTTGGGCAAGGGGGGAAGCTGTGCCTCAGATTTGCTTGCTCCTCCCCTGGAGGGCATTCCTGGGGCTGATCTTCACCAGCCCAGCCTTCTCCTGGGGCTGCTGCAGCTCTCTGAAAGTCCCCTCATGCTGGGGAGAGCCAGCAGTGATTCCCACAGCAGTGTCAGCCCTGAGTGCTGGTTGCAAATTTCTCCAAAACTGTTTTGGTCTTGCCACTTTTTCCTCCTTGCCCTGCCTGCAGATCCATAACCATGTCCTCCATTCCTTTCGCTCTTTCCTCTGAGCATGTCCAAGGGGTGGATGCAGCACCCCAGGCAAGCAGCCTGGGCTCCCTCGTGGCCACTTTGGAGCTCCCCACTCCTCCTTGCCACTGCAGTGATCTCCTGGCTGCCCTCCATCACATGGGATGTCATTTTCCTGCCTGATTTACCCAACTGCTTACCCACCAGTGCAATATTTTTTTATTCCTTTTTATATTCCCCTTTATAAATGTTAGGCTAGAGCTTTCTAATTTTACTGTTGTGGATCCTTGGAGAGTTTTTGGAAGGGAAGGAGATATATTTCTCTGTCGCTTTAGCCAGAAGCAGCTGGAAATGTGGAGGTGACATGTCTGAGCTGCTCACCTCCCCTCCAGCCTTTCCTGGGGACAGGCAGTGCTTGAACCCTGAGCACCATCACCCTTCAAACCCACAGCACGACCCCTGGAAGGCTCCAGTCCCACCTCCCATGCAGACAAAGTTCCTGACTTACCCAGACAGAGGTGTTTTTGTGTCTCCATTACCCCTGCGTGTTTATTTCCCCTTCCTTTTGGCATTTTAGACGCTGTTATTTGCCAGCTAACACAGCCCAGCCCTTCACAGGTTAAAACAAGGTGGACACTTTACTCTTCATGGCTGTTAATTAAATATTTAAGAGAATTTAGATATCAACTTGAGGATTTCTGTAGATCATTTCCAAATATGTGTTGGCTTCTTTAGCACACAGACTCAAACCTGTGAGCATCCCATGTGAGCATGCCACCCCACTACACTGCTCACCCTCAGGAAGGGCTCTCAGCTGACAGGGTGGGAGTGAACAAAATTAACAAAATTAAAAACAAAACAAAACAAACAACCAAACAACCAAAAACACCCCAAAAAAACCAAACCCAAAATAACTTTAAAAAACCAAAAACATACAAAACCCCCAATAAAAAAAAATTTAAAAAATAACAAAAAAAATCCAAAAAAACCCCCGAATAAAGCACTTTATGTCTGATCCAAAGGTCCTGCATATTCTGGGCTTTTATGTTCCGTAGTGAGACTGAGTGGAGGCACACACCTGTGAATGTTCTCCAGGGCTTTTGTCTCAGTGTGAATTCATGCTGCCTTGACATTACAGAACTCTAAATAGAGGTTTGGACATTATTGAAATAAATTTACCCCCACAGGAGAGACCCAGATGGAAAGTTGCAAGAAGAATATTTAGTGTGCAGAAATGTGCACCCTGATGCTATTGCTGTTATGATTGTGCCATCATTTCCAGCTCCTTTTGGGAGATGCTGTGAGACTCATCTTTCTCTACACTATTTATTGATGAAGCTGGCTTGAACTACCTTGAAAGGGTCATGCATTTATATTTAACATTTAATTGTTGCTATTTTCTCAGGCTTTAGAGAACGATATATTTTAATATTCCTGTGATACCCACTGTGAATGTAGATGGTATTGTTTGTAATAAAAAAAAAAAAAAAAGAAAAAGAAAAAAAGAAATCAGTCTTTCCTTTTTGTCTTTACTGTTTTAGAAGTGATCAAACCCACCGAGCTGTTCGCTGTTTGTGCTCAGGAGCCTTAAAACCAAACTGCCCCAAAGTCACAGAGAAAGATGGTCCAGAAGCTGTCAAAATGGCTCATTTAGTGAGGAGATGAACTGCTTGTGGGAAAACCTTGCCACTGAATGGTTTCCTGTAAAATCCTAACGACAGATGTGTGGGTATTTGGCCTTACTCCAAGGGCCACACATCCTAAAATCGAGATTGGGCATATTTTGAGGCAACACATTAATGCCAGTGGGAGGGTAAGGATGATACATTTTATATCCTTTCTGGAAAAAAGAAAAATCTCTAGCCTAGGTGCAGGCTACTATAAAGAAAGGAGAAAGGGTTTTTCTTCTTCTTTATATTTATGTGAGGTGTCTGTCCTGTGCTCCAGTGAAAGCAGAGCAAAGTTTGTAGGAGCTGGTGGGGGTGCAGCCAGCCCCACTGGTGCCATCAGGTGTGCGCTGAGAAAAGTCAGCTCTGAGCCCTGCCCTCAGTCCCTCACAGATAAAACACTCTGGGTTTGTGAGCTCATCCTCCCGTGCCAGCATACATCATGTTTTCTTCCCTCACACTTACACTTCACTGATGCCATCAGCAATGTTCTTCTCTTCCTTGTATTTCTGGTTTTCATTTCTTCTGCTCCATTCCTGGCACTTGCTCATTGTTCACCTCCCTCCATCCCTCCACCCCGTAGCTCACTGTTGTATTTCTAAATTACAGTAATTTCGTGGCTATAAGGCGCACCTTTTTGACTAAAATTTTGACTGAAACTCAGATTTGTGCCTTATAATCTGGTGCACCTTATATATGGACAAAGTTTGGAAATTACCAAGCCTGGAAGTGCGAGCCGCGAGAGCCACAGCAGCTGGTGCAAGGTGTAGGCGGGAGTGCTGGAGCCTGCGGCACGGGGAGGGCGCCTGGGGCTGCATTTAAAGGCTGCGCCGATCTGTGAAAAATGTTTGCAAATTGAGCACCTGCCAGTAAACCTCACGATCACGCGATTCCTTTACTAATTCGTTACTTTGTTGCGCGCGGACCCTCGCTGCAAATAAAAAGTGCGCCTTATAGTCCGGTGGGCCTTATATATGGACAAAGTTCAGAGATTTGCCGACATCCCAGAAGTGCGCTTTATAATCCAGTGCACCTTATAGGTGTGAAATTACTATAAATTGGGATGTCAGGGGGCTGGGGAGTGTTGTCCTGGAGACTGGCTCTTCCCTGAGTGCTGCCTTTGCCCTGCTGTCCCCTGACCCTGTCTCAAGAGAATTTTATCCCTCCCTGCCCTCCCTTTCACCCTCTGTGGGTACTGCAAAGGGACAAAACCTCGGAGAGGGATGGGGCACATTCTCCTCCCCTAGCATCCCTTCGCTTGCACATGCTGGTCTCCATCCAACAGCAGGAAACTCTTAAAGGAGAAAATATCGGGGAAAAGGGTATGGTTTGGTTGTTAATGGGAGAAGCTTATCTCTCCATCAGCTGGATGGTGCAGGAGACTTGGTGATCTTTCTAGTAGCTAAAGGTGGGGAAAAGCATTACTGCTTTCCCCATAAATCTTCAGCTGTATCCCACTGCAGGAGAAGGGCTTTGTTACACAAACATGTCCCAGCAAGGGGAATTGGGGCACAGGCTGTGCTGGTGTCAAAGCTGCACATCTGCCAAGTGCATGGTGTTTGCCTTCCAGCCTGGACTTTTCCTCTCATTCCTGCCCCAATTCCTTGACAAAAGCAGAAGCAGGTCCCCACTTGTATGCACAGGACTCTTTTGATCCTGCACAGGACCAGAGCTGTCTCCTCCTGCAGCAATGCAGAAATGAGGTGTCCCACACTAAGTCTCGTTGTCCAGCTTGGGCAAAGCAAATGTGTTTTCAATTTGGCACAGCAGAGCTGGTAGCTGGAGCCAAGAGCTCTCAGGAAACCCCTGCTGCTGCCTGGGACAGAGCCCATTTCTCTTCTTGCAGCAGCCACAGCAGCCCGTGGCAGGGCTCAGCCTCTCCCTGTGCTGCTCCACTGCTGCACTGGGGTGATTGTGATTATTTATTGATCCCTGCTCTGCAACACACAGCTGGAGATGGAAGATAACACCCAGAATAACCCAGCCCTGCTCACAGTGCAGCTCCTGCTCCGGGGGCTCGTGGAGGGGAGGTGTGAGAATGGGAGCCTGGAGTGTCAGGGAGCTGACACTGAGAGAGTTATGGGCATTCAGCAGACATTAAAAGGACAATAACACACTGGCTTATGGCTATTTGTTTTTTACGAGTGATTTTGGCAGTGTTTTGTTTGAAGTTTTGATGGCCATATGTTTTCCAGGGAGGCACAGCACTTTCCTCTGTTTGTAAACTGTGCTATAATTGAAATTGAATTTTTATGAAATCTATGTGAAATATGATAACACATTAAAACACTCTCCTTTGGAGAGTTTCCCCATTGATTTTTGTTGCATTAAATCTGTTTACACATCAAAGGAAAATATTGCATTCTGTCTGTCTTCATTTCAGTCACACCCTTCCTTTTGTTTCCTGGAGACCACACATGGCAAAGCAAAATCCTCTCCGCTGAGAGCTCTTCCAGCACTGACACTTCTCTTGGTGAAATGATGCTTTACACTATAATTGGCCTTCTTTCTCCCATCTGCTTAGGAAACCAGGAACTTTATGATGTCTTTTTCTTCATCTTTTCAGCAACTCAACTATGTTTATACAATGGAACCAATCCTTGCCTGCTGAAAATACATGGGATTGGACGGCTGACTTGGTGTCCATCAGGATCAATCTGATATGGACAAACTCTAGCTGGAGTACATCACGTCATGGGTCAGTTCACTTCAGAGAAGCTTTGCAGATTTATCTGAGAATCTGTCCCCAAGAAAGGGTTTTATTTGTTATGGCAGAAATAATTTAACATTCAACCAGCATGTCTTATCACTTGCTTCTCAATTACTGTGTGTGTGTGTGCAAAGCTCATGAATTAGTGTCCTAGAAAAATCTTGTAGGGTGGCAAGGTGAATTGATACTTATTTTGAAACCAATATATTCTGAAAGTATAAATTTTAACTCATGTAAATTTTAACGAGCTCTCCATGATTAACCCAATGCAGAAGCTTCATCTCCCTCCCTCCTCCTGCCCATTTACATGGCACTGTGTCTGAGGTAAGAAAATTCAATATCTGGGGTGCCAAATATGGTGATATTTGTTGCAAACCCTGATGCTGTGGTGACAGCAAGTGGCCTCTTTTTCTACCCACAGATTTCTGGTCCAGAGTGGGCAACCTTCCTGCATGGCAGTGAGGAGAGTGCATGGATGATTGTCCTACACATCATAGAGAAATGTTTCCTGCCTGGAAGAGTGATTGATTTATAGCTAAATCCTATCCTTCCCTGAACACAAGGTGTGATACAGTGCCCCAGCAGATGCCTAAATATGTGAAAGCTTAAGGATTTATATTCCTAACCCTTATAAGTATTAAAAAAAAAAAAAGGAAAAAAAAATAAACAAAAAAAAACCCCTGCCAAATACAAATCTACAATTATTTTCTGATCTTATAAAACTGAATGTCTTCTCCTGCCTGGTGTGCTGTGCAGGGAGCCAGCCCTGCCCATTCCTGTCTGTGTCTCCCAGGACAGATATGATGGGACCCAAACCAGTCAGAGATGGTCTGCACTTGACTCCTCCTGATTTTGAGATCTCAAGAAGAAACAGTGTTTTAAATTAAAAAAAAAAAAATTACAAGAAACACCTACAAAGTATTTTTTTCAGTTCACTTTTGCCTAGTATTTACCATCTAAAACAAACAAACAGAAATCCTCAAAGGAATGAGCTGAGCAGTGACAGAACAACACCAATAAAGGGTTTTCTGTGCATCTCCTCCTGTCTCTCCCGCCACTCCGGCAGGTCTGTGCTGGTTTGTGGGATTTGCTTTGGTTAATTCTCTTTCTGAGCTGCAGCAAACTGTGCCCTCCTCTCTCTCATCTCTGGGCAGGCTCATTTGCTCTCCTCCTCGGAGCCCAGGCTGGTGGCTCCTCATCCTCCCTCAGCCTCTCTCCTTGAGCTCTGTGCTCCCCATCTGTAACTTTGCTTTTCATGTCCCCACACCGTGTGGGACAAGGGGAAGGTGGCTCCACCTGGGGACACCTTCTCCTCTCCGTCCTTTATGGGCTTCCAAATAAAATGGAAAACAAACAAATCCAGGCTGCTCCCTGGCAGAGTAGGCAGAGTGAAATAGTGTGTTAAAGCTAACAAGGTGCTGTAAGCAAAAGGGAAAAGAGATAAAAGGGAGAGAATTTAAAAAAAAATAATAGAAAGTGGTGGAGAAGGGCAGAGAAAACATATAAAACAGGATAGAATGACATCATAGATAAATGGAGTGGTTTGGGCTGGAAGGGACCATGTAGTTCCAGCCCCCTGCCATGGGCAGACACCACCCACCAAGGACTGGGTTGGAAGTTGTGGTGCCCTGGCTGATGTGAGCCAGGTAGGATGGGAAATCACACTTGGAGTCTGCTGTGAGCAGATCCTTTAAAGAGCTCGCCATATTGAAGCAGTGTGAGCATTTTGTATCCACAATTAATCACAGCACCTCCTCCTGCGACGAATTATTAAATTAAACATTAGGAGTTGCTGGGGCTGGATATACAAAGTGCCACTTTTCTGCTCCACATGTCGAGTGATATTGGTGCAGGGAGCAGCTCCAAACCCCATCCCTTAAATCACACCATGCCCTGACTGTTGTGGTGCCTGTGGGAAGCAGGGACTGTCCTCACAGGGATGTGCTCTGTGCCAGCAGCAGCACAGGCTCCTCGCCCCTTTCTTCCTCAAATTGTGGTCATGCCCTGCAGAAATAAGGCTCATCTGTATTTCTGACATGGATGGGAGGGGAGGACAGAGCACAGGTTGGAGGCTTTGCTTCTATACAGATTTTGTCTGTGTGTGTAAATATAGACAGCTCTGCATCCATATGCAAGTATATTTTATACATTTCCTTATTTAAAAATGTGTAGACATTTGGGTCAGTACATGAATTAACTGCACTAAAGTGTCCTTGCCCATGTCATGGGGGTTGGAACTAGCTAAAGGGTAGTTAAGATTAGTTTAAAATCCCTTAATTTAAGATCCCTTAATGTGTCTTCTAGCCCAAACCATCCTGTGACTCTATAAAATGTAAAGACAAACATTTACAGAAAATGATGCTTACATTTTCAGGACCACCTCCACAGCACTCATTCCCATTCAGGAGGACAGAGCAGGAAGGATTCATCCTGCATGTTTTTATGGGCTGCCCAGATTTCCAGCAGACTGCCCTGGATGCTCACCTGGAGGTCAGGTAAACCCTTGAGAGCCTTTCTGCTTATTGACTATTGGTCTTATTAGATGAATAAAGCATTTTATTCATGTATAGGGTGAAACACCTCTCTTGATGGTGTTCTGGCACCTAATTCTTTGTGAAATCAGTGGGTCTGAGGCACAGATGAGTGCTACAGGGGAAACTGCCATGGCATTAGAAATGCGCACTTTAAGGAATAACAACTTCTTTATCCAATTACAGCCATCCTGGGGGTGTTCTGCTGTTTTTGGCAATAAGTTTAAATCTCAGTCTGAACTCCCAGCACCAACACCAGGTGTGGGCATCAGGGCAAGCATTTGGGTGGGAATGGGAGCCCATCCTGTGGGTCAGTGGGGATGCAGCTACACTGAAGCAGAATCAGGGCTGAGGATGGACAGAATCCAGTGTACTTCCTACAGGAAGCCTGACTTCCCTTAATTATGAAGTAATTGTTAAATTACTTATTAAATTATTAATTATTAAAGTGTTAAATCAAAGAACCACAGAACAAAGATCGCAGCAGCACACAATTTAGGAAACATTATTTCACAAGCTGGTTAATCAGCCACTCATGATGTGGTTGATAATAAATATATGGCTGGTGAGTTCTGGCATAACAAATAGTCAGTGTAGACACTAAAAAATAGCTATGCATTTCTGCCAAAGCTTGGATTTTAATTGTATATTTTGTTAAATGTGACCTATTAGACATCAGCTGATTTTCTGTTAGTTAAGCATAGCAAACAAGGTATTTCTTCTATCTGTATTTATGACAAGATTAATATGCAGTAGCTGACCAAAATGTTCCCTTGTTTTAAGTAAAGACTGAAACAATGGTCTTTACATTTAAAACATTTTCAAAATTTTTTTTTTTTAATACTTGTTCTTGTTTTCTTTCTTGGCATCGCTTAAACTTTCTAATCTTTCTAGAACTATGTTCAAAATAATATTTAGCGTAGAGAGAAACACTAAATATTTCATGGTATAATTAAATCTTATTAATGTAATTGTCTGCATGTTTCACATTAAAAATTTACAAGAACCTTTTTCCTTTTCATTAAGAGTTATATTTTCTTATGAATTTCCATAAATGTTTTGAGCTTAACCTAACTTAACTGTGGGAAGCATCAGAAGTTTTCTCATGATTTGATGTTGAATCTAAGTTGCTTTACTTTTCTTAGCTCAGCAAGAGATTCTTTGTCATAGATTTAGCACTCATGTAATTAAGTGCAAAAGATTAAGTATTTGCTTTACCATTCGTGGATCTAGCTGCTGGCGTTTAATATTTTCCTACTTTTAGCATTCTTTTTTCTGTTGAAAAGATGTTTCATGTGGGATGTTTTAATACTTAATTTCTTCTATTTCTGCACTGTGCTACATTCAAGGCATGTACAGAACAATATTCAATTTTAACTTAAAAGACATCATTCTGTACAACCAATTTTTTATAAGCTGAGCAATTCCACACAAGTCCATTCTACTGCTTACTTGCAACACCAAAGAAACTGTAATGTAGCCTATGAATACAGAGGAACAGCATGTGGTTGTGCTCAATACCAGCTCAGTGCTTTCCATACTGATATTCTGGAAAGTTTCCTTCTCTACCTCAAGCCCCAAATATCCCTTTTGCTGCAGTCTGAATCAATATTTCAGGCCATCCCAAAGACTGGTGTATCTACAGCTATAGAGACTCCATTCTCACCATTCCTTCCCTTAAAAAAAAAAAATCATGTTTTTGAATGGAAAAAAATCCACCACAATTCCCATTAAGCAGCATGAAGGGGATACGTTTCTGTCATTCTTTAATTTCCAAGACCTGTATAATAATATTTAAATCCTTATGAAGTTCTCCTGAATCCATCAAACTTCATCCAAATTGTTCTATTTATTGGCATTCCTATATTAGCACTGTTCAGATTCACCAGCCATTCCTCTGCCTGGTGCTCCACATCTGAGCAGACTTTGCTCAAACACCATTACCATTAAAATAAGCTTTTTCACTTGAACTTGCTTTCATTTAAGTCACTGCTAAGGTAGAAAGGAGCTCATTTAGTGATGCTTTTTCACCTTTATGTTAACTCTGAATGCATCATTAGCAGGAAGATGTTGACTAATTTGGAAGGAGTTTAGCAAAAAGCTCTAAAAATGTTTGCAGGTCGGCAAAGCAGGCACTGTGTGGAAAGATAAAATGAGCTATCAATGTCTAGACTGGCAGGAAAACCACAATTAGAAATTCCTAAAGGATGTAAAAATGGAAAGTGGAAGAATTCAGTGCGTTAAAACTCTGCTGAAGGGCTGACACAGGTAATGTGAGCACACAGCAGAAAATCCCTCTTTTGATATTTATGGTGGGGTTGGTTGGGACACCACAGTGCAGGGAGACAGACCAAAGGATTTCAGCAGCTCTTGCCTAGTGCACAAGTGTGTGTTTTAGTAGCTAAGCAAGAGGGAATGCCACAAAAGCTAGAGAAAAATAAAGAATACAAGGACAAAATCACCACTTATTTGTGGCAACATTTTTTTTCTGGCAAGACATTTATGGAGTTATAGCAGTCTCCCTTCCAAACTTCTGTGGGGTTTAGCATTCTGAAATCAGAAAGCAGTACAGTAATTTCACAATTATAAGCCACACGTCCCGGTTGCTGGGTAGACCACGAGATTTGCCCATATATAAGCCGCACCTGAATATAAGACGTACTTTTTTTTTTTTTTTTTAAGCGAGGATCCATGTGTAACAAAGTAACAAATTAGTAATAGAATTGCTGCCAGCGGGGTTTGGTGTCAGGTGCTCAAGTTGCAAACAGTTTCCATAGACCAGCGAAGCCTTTAAAGGCAGCCCCAGGTGCCCTCCTGGCCGGCTCTCACTTCCGGGTTGGCATTTCGCTGGGATTTGTCCATAGATAAGCCACACCTGATGATTAGCCGCACTACTGGAGTAGGCTGGATTCTTCAATGAAAAAGGTGCGGCTTATAATCGTGAAATTACTGTAATATGAAATAGAGAACATTGTAGATTTCTGGAGACTTTTGACCCAAATCCCCACAGTGGGGTAGCTCTAAGAGCAATTGCCACCTCCTGACAGCATCACCTCAGCATTGCTCCATCACAGAGCCTCTGGGTGGGCCCAGAGAGCATTCACTTGCTATTTGTTGCCTGTTTTATTTTGATTTGATCCCAGCTGTGCAAGTCAGGGACTCTGGATTTGCAATTTCAGTATCACTACAGAGTGCTGCACGTCACACAGGCTTTAGGTTCACCTGTCCATCCTCACAGAGAGCAGGCTGTCAACCAGGGACAAAACCACGGATCAGGATCCCACACAGGAGCTACTTTGCACAGTCACAAAGCACTGTTTAATTTGTGGATAGACTGCAGGAACACTGGATGATGGAGTTTATAAAAGAAATTAAGTTGGGAAGAATTCAAATGAAATATCTTCTTGGGAGAGTAAACTCATTTGTATTCCAAAATGCAATTATAAAGTGGCCTTAGGAAACTCAGTGCTCCTCGTGGTCAGCAGCACCAGCAATATCTTTGCACAAGATCATGGATAGCTTTAATTTCCAAAGAAGAAACTCTGCAAGAGGAACATGAAAACCTCTGTAAAGGTAAACATTTCATAAGCCAGCTGACAACTGCACTAGAAATATTAAACAAATTTAGAGAGTGTTCCTGAGTTCAGCTACAAATTGTAATGTGATTGGAGAGAAAAATGCTGCCTGGCTGCATCAGAGGATCCAGTGATTAGGAACTGAATGAGACCTAAAGACCACACATTTCAGCAATCTGTCTCTGTCACTGGTGAGATGCCAGACAAAATAATAAAAATTACAGTAATTTCACGTCTATAAGGCACACCCTTTTGACTAAAATTTTGATTGAAACACAGAAGTGCGCTTTATGATCTGGTGCACCTTATATATGGACAAAGTTTGGAAATTTCCCAACCAGAAGTGCAAGCCAAGCCCGCGTTTAAAGGCCACACCGATCTGTGAAAAATGTTTGCAAATTGAGCACCTGCCAGTAAACCCCGCGATCTCGCCATTCCGTTACTAATTCGTTACTTTGTTGTGTGCAGATCCTCGCTGCAAAAAAAAAAGTGCGCCTTATAGTCCGGTGAGCCTTACAGTTGTGAAATTACTGTAAGTTCTTTCCCTAAATTCAGGATGCAAAGATACAAAATGCAATCCAGCCCACTGATTCTGAAACATAAATGTTTGAACTTCCTTCCAGCTTCTTTGGGAGCTACTAATTATGTCTCTGGATACCTTGGCTGTCCATAGGATTATCTACTCCCTTTGAAAATTCTTGTCCTGAGGCAAATTTAATCTACAAGTCAGGCTTTAGTGTAGGAACTGCTCCTGCACAGGGATTAAGTTCTTGTCTGACTCAAGTAGGGATGTACTTTAAACTCCACTGCTTGTTTGCTTATAACTAAAATTCTGTGTGAGCTTTCACAGCTTAGAGGCAAAACTTGTGGCCATGCTTATGGATGCCTCATCCCTGGAAGTGTCCACTTTGGATGGGGCTTGGAGCAGCCTGGTCCAGTGGGAGGTGTCACAGGGCAGGGGTGGAATGGGGTGGTCTTTAACGACCTGTCCAAATCAAACTATTCTATGATTCTATGATATTAGAAAAGGAAAAATAACCACAACCAACCCAAAAAAACCCCCAAAACATACAACCAAAAAAACCCAACCAAGCAAACAATAAACAAAACAAAACAAGAATAAAAAAACAAAACAAAAAACAAAACAAAAAACAAAACAAAAAACCAAATAAAACAAAACAAAACCCCACAAAAAACAAAAAAATCCCAACAAAAAAACAACTAAGCAAACAATAAAACAAAAACCAAAAAACAAAACAACAACAACAAAAAAAAACAAAACCAAAAAACAACAACAACAACAACAAAAAACCAATAACAAAAAACAAACAAACAAACAAAAAAAAAACCAACCAAGCAAAAACAAAACAAAATGAAACCTCTACAAACAAACAAACAAGAAAAACCCAGAACAGATCAGAGGAGAGTTTGAGAGGAGGATCTGGCTTGATGAGTCTCCAGCCCTCCCAAACCAAAACCCAGGCACCTTCACCCAGGTGATTTTTAAAATGCAATAACGTGAAGTAGATTTGCCCACTCTAGTGGTTTCCCCTGTATCTATCTGTGCTTTGTAAGTTTTTTTCTGGGACCACTGACCACTGCATTTCTAAGGAAAATTCTCATAATAAAATGGATTTTGCAGCAAATCCACCGCACACACCCTGTTCCAGTGGGTGTTGCAGTGACATTTGGCCCAAAGGCCAAACCTTGCCTCATTAAAAAAGAAAAGGGAGCAGATATTCCCAAGGGAGTGATGCGTGCAGGGCAGGGAGCACAGGGCAATATCCTCCTGCAAGCTGGGCTGACTCTGCTCCAGGATGGCAACACAGAGATTGTTCCTTGTGCTTAAAAAGCTGGTGAAGCATGAGTTTAGCTGGAGGGAAATGCTGATGTGAAGGATACTCCAGGAGAAAAATGATGGGTAGAAAAAGCAATTTATCTTGTTCTTCTAATAGCTGGAACAGGAAATAAAAAGGCAAACCCAACACCGCCCCCTAATCACCTGAAAAGTCTCCAAAAGACCAGACAAAAGAACAAAACACAAGTAAAAATGTAAGAGAAGGAAAGACTTAATAAATGGCAGTAAGCAGCTCCTTGTGTTTTAAATATTAATTGAAGAAGTAACATTTTTTTTTAAATGAGCCTTTTCTATTGTGTGAAGATGTCAATGTTTTATAGAAACAGTCTCATAAAAACCACTCATGTTGCATATGGTTGAGATGAAATATTTTTTTTTCCTTTTTTCTAATATCTTTACTTAAAACCAAAAATGGGAAAAAAGCACTTGTTTTTGTGACTCAGATCAGTCCCTCGCATCATGTGTTCAGTATTTTCTGTAAGATACATGGTAAATAGAGATTTACGAAAATTACTGAAAATTAAGCTGTCTGTCTTCACTGCACCAAAGTTCTGTGAAATCTAATGAGTGAATATGCTATGCAAAAGGTAAAAAAAAAAAGTTACTTCACTATTAAAAGCCTGAAGTATTATCACTTACAAAGGCAAGATAAGACATGTTTATTCTTTTCAGTGCTTATAGTGCTCTGCATTCAGCAACACGCATTACCATAATTTGTTTTTACTTAAAGTGCAATACAGGTGTGCTCCTGCAAGAAAATTTAACCACATTTATTAAAAACTGCTTGAAAATTCTTGACTGGGAATCAACAGAAATATATTGGAAATATTTGATGTGCACCTGTATAAGGTGTGTCTAGAACTGAGTGGATCTCAAATATCTGCTCCCTTCATTCCAGCTCCTGATGCCCATCCCTTGTTGGCCTTCCAGAAAACACTAGAAATGAGAAATTTCACAAATTAGTGAATTTACTGACAGCTTGGAGTAAGAGGGGGAATGCAAAACCTCCTTTCTCATAACAGGGTTTTTAAACTTGGCAGTGCTGGGATCTAAACAAGCCCCGAATCTTCCCTGGGCAGCTCAGGAACGAGACATTCAGCACAAAGCTCTGTTTCATGGTTCACCCAAAATGCTTCATAGGGATCACAGCATCCTCCATGGATCCATTGTCCCATGGCAGCAACACAGCTCACAGGATAAGGAGGAAAAGCAACTTTATTTTTGGAGAAAGCAGTGAGGGATTAGTCTGCTTGCTACGAGCTAACTCAAAGTGGGAAACCTTTATTTCAGAGCTCTGCTTGGTTTAGACAACCTGCCTGTGAGGCACAGGAGTATGGGAGGAGCTGAGGATGCTGTGCCATGGCCTAGGCACTCCCACTGCTTGCCAGAGGTCATATTATTAAAACAATATTATAGCATTAAAGACCATGATGATATCAGCAGCTCTCTTTTATTTCAGGGAAGTTTTTATTCATTATTTACTCTGAGGGTTGTGAAGCTCTGGAACTGTTCACCCACAGAAGCTGTGGATGCTCCATCCCTGGAAGTGTCCCAGACCAGGCTGGACAGGACTTGGAACAACCTGGGGTAGTGGAAGGTGTCCCTGCCCATGGCAGGGGGGCAAAGGGGATGAGCTTTAACATCCCTCCCGACCCAAACAGTTCTATCATTTTATTGTTTAGTTGTCTCAGTATTACAGTACTGACAATATAAAGGTCTAAACAATATGGGATTAACATCTGTTCTGCAAAGTTAACCAGCATATGATTTAGAAACAGAGTTATTAAGATTTAAGATGAAAAATTCAGTTAAAAATGAAACATGCAAAATTCTTTTTTCAGGTATCATGCCTCTACACTGAAGTGATGATGACTTCAAGGAAGATTATCGGACCTCCAAGACTACACATCCCAGAAATCCTTTGTGCTGAGGGCTGCTGCTCCCACAGTAACTTCTCTAAAGAACTTCTAAGAGCTCACTGCATCATCATGTAAGCAACATTCAGAGCTGATAATATTGTTAATAAGGATATTGTGACTTTTGGCAAGCCTAAAACAAAATCTCAATGAACCCAGCTAATGTTTGAAACTAAATATAGCTCACATTAAATTTTAAAGCTTGCATGGAGAGCTTCACAAGTTCCAGTTCAATCGACGGTAATTTCAATTCGCCTTCAGCTACTCTGTCTCTGTGTTATTTTTCCTTGTTGGTGTGGGAGATAACAAATGTGTGAATGACATTTCAGTCTGGTAATTGGGCCATTTATAGCTCCTTGTTAGTTCCTGCTGGATAAGGGCTCTGGTGCTGATTTTACATAAGGATCAAGCACCTCATTAAAAGCCCGGCTGAAAGCGTGCCTGCGATACTTGACTGCCAGACAAGTGTTGCCATGTAATACACGAAAAATAAGTGACTTTGTGCTTGCCTTTTCCATTAAAAGATGGCACTTTTGACAGCTGAAGCAGTGCCCTGGTCTTTTTCTCTGTTGACCTCTGTATTAGGGAAGGCTGTGCTGGTTTGAGTGGTGCTCCCTCCTCCTTGCTCCTGCAGAGCTCAGCCAGGATCACTGGTCCCATTCCAGCTGCTCCTCAGCTGGGACGGGGCTGCTGGAGGCTCCTCTGTGCAAAGCTTAGCTGCATTCAGCTCAGCTGGGTCTGCACATGGACACAGAGGCTGTTATAAATGAGAAACAAAAATCTCGATTTTTAGCAAAATTTAAATTGCTTTATTTTATATAGACAGAGCAAAGCAGCACTGAGGAGCCATGAGGGGTCACTGCCCACTCCAGGCTCCATGGAATCTCAGTTTGCAGCTTCTTCTTATAGTGTGGTCCCTCATGGTAATCAATAATTTTTGTTTTCTTGCTGTCATAATTTCCAGGCAAGCAGTGGTGCTGAAATAAACATCCATGTAAAGTCTCTAGGAGTCAGTCCCACAGATACCATCTGGTCTTGGTAGATAGAACCGGCAGAAATTGGGAGCTTCTGGTCTTGTAGATAGGCAGTCATTGATAAAACAAAGGCAGCAAATCTGATTTTGCAAAATCAATCAGACTATTGGAAAGTCTGACTTTACAAACTTGCAATAGATGCAAATTATTTAGAAACATAATATTCATAACAGGGGATTTAAAACAGAATGATTTAATCACATTTTTCTTCCATCAAGGGTCCATGCTTCACTTCAGACCTTTGTATTTTGGTTTATAGAAACCCCAATACTTTATGATTAACACGAATCTTTTATCAATTCTCACAAGGCTGTATTATCTTCCTTGGGGCATTTTCACCATCCTCTGTGCTAATCACACCATGGCACAGGAGAGGTTTCTGGGGTTGTCCTGTTCAGGGCGAGCAGCTGGACTCGAAAATCATTAGGGTCTCTTCTAACACTTCCAACTCTTCTTTGATTTTCTGCTTATTCCCCTTCATGTGTCACCCACTTCCAGAGGTAGGTAAGCCAGGACAAGGAACTGCAGTCCTGTTTTTCTCCCTGTGTTTTTTGGAAATTTTCACCCCCAAAGCCATGAAGAAGCTCTGAGTGTCTCTTTAGAGTTAAATCTTTACTGTTTTTGGTACTGTCAGAGATGGTGAGGGTTAGAGGATCCCCTGACATAGGAGGTATAAATGAGTTATAAATGCTTGTAGGAAGAAAATTCTCTCAGTAGAGGGGGAAAAAACACCAAATCCCAACAGACACATTCAGATGTACAAAATTTTTACCACAGAGATTCATCATTCTTCCCACTATGTTTTAATAAAAGGTATTTCCTCCTTTCCTAAAAACCTATCTCATTTTCCAGTTATTACAACACCACTAACAAAAATTAGCAGGAAACAATAAGTATCTCTCCATCTACAAACCATTCCCTGATACCATCAGGGATTATGATTTTTTAACTTAAATACATAAAAGTAAGATTTTCAAGTTATAGATACTGGTTTTGTAACAAAAAACCCCATTATTTCCCCACCACTCCCCACCAAGGGTTTGTAACACCATTTCATGTTTGGTTTTGGCTGCACTGTTGCACTGCAGAGTCTGCTGGAAATTATCAGTGGCAAAATGGGAGGAATTCTGTGAACAAGTGGGAGAAAAAGCCTGTCTAGACTTGTCAAGATTGTCACTTAGGAAAAAACGATGAGAAATACAGGTTGCATTTAGCACTACACTAGCAGTGACTTGGAACGTTTCTCATTATTAAATTCATGGTGTTCACAGTGCTCAAAAGTGAGTGCAAAATGTGCCTGACTTCTCTAATGGGTTTTGGAATCAGAAAAATATGTAAATGCTTTAAGATATTTCCAGTGATGTTGTCATCATCCATCTGCATTGCATTTTTGCTTCAAACTAGAAGATTCCTTCACGATGAATAGGATGCTTAAAGAGAAGGCTTCTATTGCCTCTTTTATTGATTATTAATGAAATCACAGTGCTCTCAGTTACAGCTGCAGCCCTAAAATAAGCCCTGGCAGTGATAATTGCTTCTCTTAAATCATGGATGTATTAAGGAAGGGAGCTTTTCTGGAAGAGTTCATGATTTGTGAAAACTGTTTAATAATTGTTGCCTGATTTGCTGGGAATTTGGAGAAATACTTGAAGCTTCTTAGAAGAAACCAGCATATTTTATGTTTCTTGAATTTCCAGGCATTGGGTCAGGAGGAAAAGTTGGAAAAAACCAATAGGTAGTAATAAAAAATGTGACAACATTCTTAATGAAAGAACAGTGTAGAAAGTCATAGCCTGTCTTAGCATCTAAGAAAGCAGAAAGTGTTTATAGAAATAAAATATTTTAAAAGCGTGTTTTTATTGGTTTGCAAAGATGATGTTCCAAATAGAAACTAAATTTTCCACCTGGAAGATGGAGTCATCAAGAAGAATTCCATGCCCAGGCTGTGAAGGCAGAGCAGGCTGGTGGATCTGCTCAGCACCAGGGATGTGTTCTTAGGGACATAAGGCCAAAATGTCTTGTGTGCCAGAGCATCTCATGCTGAGGTTACAAGGAAAACTGGATTTGGTTGTAAAGGTACAGAATAACTTCATGCAAAAATTCAGGAACTATGCTTGCTGTACTAAACCATTTTAAATAAACAGTTTTTGAACTGGTCAAAGCTGAATTTTCAGTTAAATCTTCTCAGATCAATGGAAATAATGAAAACAAGGGTTCTTGGAAGAAGTGTTTGTGCTCACCTGGCACCACCACGTCTCACACAGCATGAGACATCACCTCTGCCAGGCACAGGCTGATAAAAATCCTCGTTCCTTTCACTATTTTCATCTGCACAGAGTTTCCATGGAACTGCCATGCCAGCAGGATCAGGCCATCCCTAGTGAACATGCTACAACATGTGCAGGTTGGGTTATAATTTTTCCTGAGCTCAATGGCTGTGTGTCCTTTGTATGAGCAGAAATTACTGAGCATTTTAAAAGTTTCCATTTTGTTCTTTCATGCAGGACATTCCTTGAGTTTCCTTTAAGTTTCTGAGGGGTTGAAAAGGAGCTGAGATGCTGTTTCAGGTCAGTTCATTCTTATTTCAACAAAGACAGACATCCAGCTCCAAGCATGTCTGCTTAAATCCAGTTCTCACAAAGGCTGTGCATGGAGTGATCACCAAAGCAGGTATTGTCTCTTTTTAAGTATCTTTGTAGGGATATTTCTTTCTAGTTTTGGCAAGGAAATTGCTTAAATATTGCCAGATAATGACTGCCTAAAGAATTTTGACTTTGTAGTCAGTGGAAGGAAGATCAAAAAGACACAAAAATATAATTTTCTGAGTTATCAGTTCAAAAAGTTTTGTAATTTTGATTGCAGCAAAACACAAAACACATGAAAATAGGCACCTCAGAAGAGCATATCAATTGGAGTCTGTTAAGAAATGTATGTAACTTTTCTCCTTTAAGATGGATTAGCAGTAAGAAACTTTTTCTATAAAACATTTCTCAGTAGCAAATGTTGTTAGCATTTGAGGAATTAAGAATTTAGAGCACCTCAAAAAAGAATTAATTTGTATTTAAGTTATTCAAGCCCACACAAAGGTTTTCAGAAATGAGACCTTTTTCTGCAAATAGGGATAAGGATCGAGCAGTGGATGTGCCAGTTTGGGGCTTTGCTGTTGTCCTGCTGCTGGAGCAGGAAAAGCACCTGGTGGCAAAGCTGTGGGGGATGAGAACTGAGATAAGAGCAGGGTAGATGGGGAGCTGTGACAGAACACCTGCTTTGTACGGCATGGCGAGAGTCTGATTTTCCATCATGCACAGGAAAATAATGAAGTGTGTGAATCAGAGACTCCCTTCACTCTGCAACTTTGCATCTGCTCCTCTCTGAGACAGCAACATCATCATTAGCCTGCTCAGCCAGGGGCAGGAGCATCTCTCACACAGCTCTATTTGGATTTTATACTCATGAGGATATTAAGCAGGTTTTGTGTTGGGTTGTTTTGGTGGGGGGGGGTTTGGGGTATTTTTTTTTAAAACATCTTTTGAAAGTTTCCCACCCAGGAGACCAAACCTGTCAAGTGAAGAATGATTTTACAGATCCATTAAAAATCCAAACCCGGTGGAAATGCCCTGTTTTCTTTACTCTATCAAGTAAAAATAAAAGCAAAACAGAAACAAACAAACAAAAAAACCCAACCCCCAAAGCCATCACTAGTTATTTTTCTGTCTTTGCCTTTCAGATGAAGAGCTCTACCTGTGTGTCTCCTGCCAGCTCTCAAGACAACATCATCTCCTCCCCTCCAAAACCCCCTCCCAGCATTTCTGACCATGCCCATGCTGTGTGGGAGCTCCCAGTGACAGAGGGTGGCTTCCCAAGCCAGGATTTTGTCTTTTCCTGTTTTTCTTGTCCTCTCTTTTCCCTCACTTTATCACCAGTGCTGGATGGGTTTAATCACCCTCTGCCCTCTCCCAGTCTCTTCCTGTCCCAGTTCTGGTGGGGTAGAATTTCACTTATAAAGTGTTAAAGATTTATGTCTTTGCTGGGTTTGCCCAACCTTTTATAACTTGGCTGTTATCGCATGTAGTATTCCAAGAGTATCACTTTGCAATATTTGTTTTGCATATGTAATGCATATAATGCTTTTAAAATTGAATTTTTACAAAGATATGCAAAGTTCAATATGCTTGTAGGTAATCACAGTCTCCTGGTGTGTTTGTTAAAGATTGCCATCATTTAATTTAAGTATATAGGGTTCTTCCTCTGAAGCAAAGCAAGATTTTCTAATAGATACGAAGGATGTATACATCTGTGAACTCCCTATATTTTACATTATCTTGCAGTAATAGTCTTCAAACTCACATAATTATCACAATCAAGATAAGAAAGTATCATACATGCTGAGTCACACACACTGTGATTTAATAAGTACTGAGATTTCCAACTCTAGTTCTCTGGGAACCAAATCTTTCAGGTTCCCTTGAAAATTTCTGGCCTTAAAACTTAGAATGAGTTTTTGTCAGAGCGGAGTTAATGCTTCATCTTTTCTAGGTTATTAAGTTTTAGCCTTCCACCACCCGTAAGAGCAGCAGTAGGTACACAGAGAGGGCAATTGACTGTCTCAAAAGGTTAACTGCCTTCTGGCTGAAAATGAGCACAATTACTCACCAAAAAGCAAATGACTAAAACCCTCAGCTGAGGAGTTTTCAAATGCACCCAGAATAGACATGTTCAGCTGGGGAAGGATGGAATTCATAGAAAGAAATCAAAAAATATCTCAAGAAAGGAAAGATTAAAGTGATTCATGGTAGTGTTCCAAAAACAAATGTAGAGTATTTGGGGGTTTGGAAGAGAGCACACCATTTACTGTTCTTCCTGAAGCTGGTTGCCTTGAAGTTGCATTAATTTGTTCAGCTGCGTGGTGGAAGGCAGGGCAATGAGAGGAGGACACGGGTCACTGCGTGGGTCAGTTCATCCTTCTTTCCAGTATTGTGAGGAGACATTATTGGCCAAATTGAACAGAGCATTAGATATTGTTCATTTCAGGCCAAGCCTGGCTCTGTTAAAACCATTTAAAGGTTTGCTATTCCATGAAAGCAGCATTGGGACATTAGTGCATGGGACTGTGTGGGAGCAAGAGAAGGGAAATCCCAATAATGTGGAATATCTACAAGATAGAAACACACCATAATTTGAACAAGAAAGACTGTTTAATTCAACCTAATGTGGCAAATCTTGCAACATTTTCAAGTTCAGATATTTTTACCATTTGGTCATTGTTTTGGACTGTGTGATGTGCAGAAATTTCAAGTTCTTGTAGATGCAGCTAATGGCAGTATGAGGGGTCACGTAATGATGAGCACACACAAAAATTCACCTCCCAGATGCCCTAGGCTGGACATTCTAAATTAGCAAACTGTTTTGGCCTTCATCTATTGGTGCTTCAGTTTCCCACAATGAAATTAGCAGGTTCCTGCCCTGTCCTTGTGGTGCCAGTGTGAGGATCAAACATTTGCTCTGCACAAAACCAGGGGAAAATGAATGTGACTTGAAAGTCAGTGGGGTCAGTCCTCAGCACCGTGTTTGAGCAGTGCTGGTAAATGTGATGCAGCCACACAATTAGCAGCAGGGCTGAAATGAAATATTGACGAGCTGTGCTCATTAAAGCAGCCGTTCTTGATCCGGGCACCAAACGAGTCGAGGGTCCTGCGGAAATAATGGCAAGTCTTGCTGTAATTACAGATCTCATCAATACACTGCACAAGAGAGCAAAAGAGAAGGTTGCCCAGACAACCCAGCTTATGAATGCTTGACTTTGCAATATTAATGACAAGTGGTAATAAATTATTAACATATCTATATTGTGTGTGGTGGGTACGAAATGTAGCACAAAGTTTATCTAACCTTTCTGTCAGGTGCAGTTTGGTGAGACAGGCCACATTCAGGTGCAAGAAACATTGACCCAGGCTGTCCTAGGACCCGAAACAACCTCATCTCAACTCTTACCAGGCCCTTAGTTATTAAACAAAACTCTGCACTTCTAGCTTTCTCAAGCAACAGTTGTCTGCAGGTGAAATATCTGCAGCTTTCTGCTGAATTTGATTGAATTCTGCTGATTGATTTCTGATGAATGATTCAATTCACTTCTTTAGGCAAAAACTACAGCAGGTAGCTCTGGTATAGACCAGCTTCAGGTCCCTTCCCCTGAGATATCCCCAGTCTATTCTCCCCATCAGAGGCAGCTGGGGTATCACTCGGCTGGACAAAATGGGCAGCTCCTTTGGAGAGAAGCCTTTCTCTCTTGTGGATTTTAAAAAGAAATTTTAAAAAAGTTAGGACTCTTTACTATCTTTTTCCCTTCTACATTGGATCTTAACTGACCTACAGTACTTAATATGAAATTCAAGCTTTTCTGCTGCAGCCTTTCTGAGCATAAGTCTTGTTGTTGCCTAAACTCGTTAACAGCTCCATCTGTTTCACAGTCTTCATTTCCCAACATCATAAGGTATTCAGGAATAATAAAAGGTCATTTAGGCCTTGCAGCTTTGTTCTCTTTATCTCTGAAAGTTTTGTACCCAGCCATCTCACATTCTGTCTGGTCTCTTGGGCAATATATTTTAATAAGCCTGAAATGCAGCACTTCATTATCTGGAACTGAGAATTCAAGCTCCTAAGCATAATTTCCCCCAGTCCCGGTTCTTCAGAAAGCCTCAAAAATACAGAGAATACATTAATTTACTTAATTACATTTTGTTTTCTTTTGGCCATTAGGTGAACTTTAGTAATGTGTTTAGAAGCAAATGATTTTATATTTATGTGACCTGTATTAATTACTGCCAGGCATTGCTGCCTGCCCAGCTCTGTAGCCTGGGATTTTTTTTGCTGTGTGATGTGACTACCCTCTCCTAGAAGCTCTGGAGTGGCCAGGGCTGGAACTACCTGCTGTGTACAGGGAAAACACAGAATATAAACAGAAAACTGGCTGTGATGGACTAGGCTGTGGAGTCATCCCATTCAGGGTTTCATCTCTGGCAGTGGCTGTCAGCAAATGCCTGAGGAAGCAGAGCACACCTGCAGCTCCTCTGCTCTCACCCACACAGCATCCACACCAGTGTAGATTGGCCCCAGAAGTGTGTTTCTTCCCTCTATTAGTTTAATTGCCTTTCAACTTCTTTATGATGGTAACACCCTATAATTACCAGTTCCACAATTTAATTGTGAATGCATGAAAAAAAACCCACTGCCCTTTGCCTCTTCTTAAATTGCATAAATTAATTTAGTGCACTGTCCCAAACCCTTCTGTGTTGAGAAGTAGCAGATAATTGCTCCCTATTAACTTTCTCTGTGCTGTTCATAACTTTCCTCTGTGACATCCCACCTGAGCCATCTCTTTCCCAAGCAGATTGCACACCAGTCTATTTAATCTCTCCCTACTCAGAGGCTGTTTCTGTATCTATACAGATCCAGCAGCCTTTTCCTTTCCTGTGTGCCTCTCCTAGCACTGCCATGTGTCTCACATTTAATACCTCCTGACTTGGTTTCTACTCTGAGTTGTACCAGTTGAATTGTATAAAGTCAACTCGGTGTAATACATGTAAGAAAAACTGTTCTAAAATCGTGCTTTGATGTTACTTCAGAGGTATCTTTAGACTGGAGATCAAACCAAAGCACTAAATAGGGCCCCAGTGTGAATACATGCATTTCCATGGAGCAGTACTTAGGTGTCTTTTACAGGAGACAGTTCCACAATTCCTGTTTCAGATAAATCCGAGACACACAAGGCGCCAATGAAACAAGAGCAGGACCCTTGAATTCTGTATTTTTATTCCTTTATATGAGAAAACACAGTTTTTCCTTCATTCACTGCTCATTATCATGGATTAGGAGCAGACCTTGGTGTTGCAAGATCAGGTAAACCAGGGTTTGTGTAACTAGGAGCAAGTTACAGGAGTGTCCACGGTGAAGGAATGGGGAGTGACATCTAAATTGCTCTTATAGGAACTAGTTTTGAGGATTTGTACTAATTACATTTGAAACATTTGCTTTTACCTGAAGATAGTCCAGATTCTGATCATACAACCAATTGTCTCTTGGCACGTATATTAATATAACAAGGATTGGCATCTCTTATGCTGCTCACTGAGAAGATGCTCTGTTTTTCCGGTGCTATTGTGGAGCAACACTGTGAGAAATGCTCCCCACAGGCACAAGTGTTTGCAGACCAAACACAGAAAATAGGTAGGGTTTGTTCATGTGTGTGGTTAAAGGCTCAGCCCCATACACATGTGGAAGAGCCAGGGCACAATGGAAAAATGTGAAATGTGGGATGTTGAGGAATGAAACCAAAGCTGATGAAAATCCTAACTCAGAACTGTCTCAGACTTCATGTTTCTGTGGCATTCATTAATGAGTAAAGGTAATTCAGTCTGAAGATGCACTGGGATCACTGAATTCAGCTTTGATGGAATTGTCTGTGATGTATCAGCTGGCCCAGATACCAAAAATGTATTTAAACTGCAAGAAAGGAGTTTTTCTTTGTTTCTTTAAGTCTGCAGCTGTGTGCTTGAATGTACAAACCAACATCTCTGCAGCCCCTCTGTGCATTAGCTGCCCAGCCAACCTGCTTTAGAGGAATGATCAGGCTTGCTGTGTTTATGTCAAAGTTATGATAAGTAAATTACAAGCTACATGTTGCCTTTTATTTTTACCAAATAAGAAACTTACAAATGAGTGGGACTTGCCACGACAGCTACCTTTTTTGCTGCGTTATGGGAGGTTAAATAATATGTTGTCTTTTCTTGTGGATAATAAGACCATTTTATACAGCATTAGTCCTTCACCTAAAGATCTGTCTCATGGGAATCACTAGGGAAAGTTGTACTTTAGGGTGGAGGTCTGGCTGGGTAGGACATCAGCCACCAGTGCTAATGGTTCTCTGCTGAGAAAACCACTCTGAAAATGTAAACGTGAAAGAAGATGCATTTCAGATAATCTTAGAAAATGAGGGAGGGATAAACAAGGCAGCTGGGACTCAGTGGCATTTTCTGATTTGTGTAGGTCCTGTTCCCCTCTTGTTACCAGCATGTGTGCAAACAGTGGCCATGCATTTTGTACTGATTAGCCTGACGGTTTGAAAGATTAGCTTGGTTTGACGTGGAACGGAGGATGCAATTAGGAAAATAGGACCATATGTTATAAGGACCTTAGCTGGATAATGAGAATGGAGGGAGATGAAAAGTGTGTTCCAAAGTCTCAGTGAAGTGATTCGTTTAGCAAACAGAGGCTGTCAAATCTCGACTGACTAGACAGAAGGGCTGCTGCATGTAGTTATTACTGCAGAGGATTTGCAGAACATGATGAGCAAATGGCAGATAATTTCACGAAGCAAAGACAAATAAGTTAACAAAGACAAAGTCATCAAGAGTGTGCTTGAACTGAAAACAGCATTGTCATGGGCACTGGTTCTCTTTAGCTACAGCACTCAGAGTTATAAATAACACTTACTAAGGAGAGCAAAAACCTGCAAGATGAAGGTAATTTATAAATTGTTTGGAAAACAAAAATCAAACTGATCTGGACTTTGCACACCAGTTTTTCTAGTGGGTTTTTCTTACTCAAGATGTGTGATCCTGCTTGTCAGACACACCAAGAAGACCCCTTCCCTTCCCTTCCCTTCCCTTCCCTTCCCTTCCCTTCCCTTCCCTTCCCTTCCCTTCCCTTCCCTTCCCTTCCCTTCCCTTCCCTTCCCTTCCCTTCCCTTCCCTTCCCTTCCCAATGTTTCTTGAGAAGTGGAAAAAAAAAGTGCCAAGGAACTCAAGAGCAACCCGGTCAGGCACAGTTAGAAAAACTTGTCTTCAGAATCCATTGGATCTCAAGCATTTTTGCCCTTGTCTTTATCCATGAAACCACTGCATCACCTTGTCATGCAGTACCCTGCCTCTTCTTTCCCCAAAATCAGGGATGGCAGCTGTATGCAGGTGCCTATGTGAACTGCACATTGTGTAAACCTCTGCTCATAACTTCTGCACTTCTAAGACACTTTTGGTTGAACTCCACAACTTTTTCTGATTGACAGCACTCGTGACTGGGTGCTTTTCATCATTCTATAGTTGTGTTGTTGTTTCTGTTTAAGCCCAAATTTAATTCCTATTGATTTTTTTTCTCCTTTATTTTTCTTTTCAGATCAACTCCACCACTTAAGATCATCTTGATTTTTTAAAACTTGTTTCCATATTCCAATGTGTTTGCAGTTCCCTTCTGCTTCATGTTAGGTGTAAATTTTATAAGTCTGTGCTCTGACCTTCTCTGGTCACTAATAAAACTTGTCTTTACAGGAACCTGAGGATGCTGCAGCTCTCTCAGGAGCTGCAGCCAGCTCTGACCTTCTGACACTTCAGCCCCTCCTGCCTTCCTTCTCAGTGTGAGTTTGCTGGCAGTTTTTCACTCTCCATCCTAACAAGCTCATTTAAGTTGTGTTAGTGGTGAGTAAAAGTGCATGAAAGTCACACCAGTCCTTTTCTGCGTATGGGAAAATAGTTGACACAGCTGACAACAAAGAAATTTGTCACAATCATGTCACAGTTCTTGATGAGCTTGTGTTGGTTGTTGCCAATTTCCCTAATGTCTTCTGGGTGCTTGGAATGACTTAACTATTTTTTCTAATGTTTTTTGGAAGAGGGGTTAAACTGACTCGTTTGTAAACCTCTGACTCTTCTTTTGTGATTTCATTTGGTTTAGGTTTTCACCTCCCCAGGCCTTGTGGGTTTTTATGTTTTAAAGGTCTTTGACATTTTGCAGTTTTCCTTTTCCTCGCCCATTTGCAATGCATTTTAGATGACAGACTTGAAGTCAGACAGAGCCACTCATCATAAAAGATTATGTTGTAAAACCTTTTCCAAGCATGCACAACAGATTTACAAATGTTTCTCAAAACCTACATGCTTCATTTTTCAAAACATCAACAAAAGAAAACCCATTGGGAGCAGAGAAACACAAGCACTTGAGAGAAAAGATGAAACCCAAGGAAAAGACTGGCTTGTTGCAGTATTAACCTGCTTATCTTACCAAAGGTTATCAAAGACTTTAAAGAGACCTTTTCCCTTGTCTGAGTGATTGTATTTTCTTCTGTGATGCCTTCATTCCTCTTACACACAGAGCAGTCAGGATTTTTTCTAATTGTTGCCTAATTAAAAGCAAAACAAAACAATTACCTCAAATAAAATAATGACTCCTACTTGAGGCCATCACCTCTCCCAGCTAATCATTAATCCAAGGAAATGAGACAGGCTCAATAGTTTTTCCTAAAATATATTGCTTATGTAATTTAGAGCTTCCTAAAAACAGATTTCTTGACTGTATTCTCATCTTCCTTATTTACCTAAGAAATTGTACATGAATTTATCCACATACAAATTAAAAATTATTGCAATAAACAATTTAGTGTGTTACTCAGAAAAGTAAAATAGCTAGAATTTAAACCAGCAATGGAAATATCAAATTTGATTTTAAGATATGGTTGGGGCTACAACAAAAGGATTTTTCTAAACAGAATTGCTGTCCAAAGAGGAGAGTCAAGTTTTGAAAGCAGCATGGTGAAGCCTTCTATCTGTGCTACTTCAGCTTCCAGTTGTGTTTTGTTCATGTACCTGAGAGTTTGTGGGCAGATGGTCTCAAATTTTACATTTTTTTTTTCTTTATGTTGATCTTAATTGCTAAATCATATTAATGTAGATAGTTTTTTAAAAGTAGTTCTATAATGGTAATGAGAACAGTTAATTCTATAATTAATTGGAGCATTTATTCATCATTACTAAGATGCAGAAAGAATTTAATCACAATCAGTGAGAGTCCTTATATATGAATGGTTGTTGAACTTGGAGAGTTTGGCCTATGATAAAATAAGAAATAATTAAGAAAAACATACATGTCAACCAGAAATGTCAGAAATTTTGTCAATGCTTTAGAGGTGATGCAGACTTCTAAATTGTTTCCCATTTGCAGAGGAGAGTATTAACAGTATTCTGGAAAGGCAAGAACACCAAAACTTCCTCTTTTTTACGAGAACAGATTCAACACTGCAATTTTTTAGACCTGATAAGTTCTTTAGTTTGAAACTCTGTAAGAGAAAAGCAGACAATGTCATCTCCAGTTTCACTTTAAATAGTTTAAACACTCTGTGAGTAACTGAGACTGAAAACAACACAAAGATACAGCAAACCATGATATGGAAATGCTTTATTTCAGCCTTCTGAGTGATTAAAAGGTGCGTCTGTCTTCTTAAAGCTTTATTTTGGCAATAAATCTAAAGAGATAATAATTTAACAGAGGGGTTGTGAAATTGCTAATATATGAACTGTACCTCTGGTGGACTCTGTGCCCTTTCTTTCATGACTGTCACCTCTTAAATATATGTGACAGCAATAACCCTGAGTTTGGCCTGTGTTTTGCAGCTGGAAGTGCTGTGCTAAGAACAAGCTTCACAGCTGGGTGGAAACCCTGACCTCGCTGTCATCTGTGGTTATGTGCTCAGCAACTTCACCAGCTCTCACTCTTACACAGAATAAAAAGGAAAAGAAAGAAGACAAATTACTGAAAACCTCTCAAAAATATTTTTGGTCTCTGGACAGTGAATTTCCAGTGAATTATTGGATTCGAGGAGAACCTCTATGGGAGCAACCTGGTCTCATGGAAAGGGCACATGGCAGGGGACTGGATTGGATGTCTTTGAAAGGTCCCTTCCAGCTCAACCCAACCAAGCCAAGCCAAGCCAAGCCAAGCCAAGCCATTCCATGGTTCTGTGGTTCATGTTCTCAAGATGTAGTGACAGCTCCCTGGTGTCCCAGGACAATGCTGAAGTTCCAGGGCAACCCACAGGTGACCAACAGCACAGCATGACTGTCCCAGAACTTCATCCTTCACCAGGGCAAAGGTTCATCCTCCATCTGTTAATTTCAAAAGCTGCACTTTTCTCTCAGCAGTGTGTTTACACTGGCATAATTGCCTCCATAAACAACAGAGCTGTGTTGACAAGGTCCAAGGAATCCCACAAAAATTGGTTTTGCTGCATCCTCGATGCATTTCATATGCTGTATTTCTTTTATTATTTTCTTCTTTCCAAAATGATAGCTTTTGGGTTTTTATGATACATATTTGATGACGTTGGCTGATTAATGTGAACTTCTGTGGCTGATGTTGCCATGGATGTGCAATGGAGCTGATACCTCCCCCGTGCTCTTCCTCCACAAACAGCAATGATGTTTGACTACCAAGCCACCACAAGGGAAGGGAAGTGTCAGCCAGGATAAACTTCATATTACAACAGGAAGATTGTGAATATGGAATATTCAACATCACAGTTGAATGGAACAGGCATGCTGCTGATTAGCTATCGGGAAATAAGGAAAACACCTGCTTTTGGGCAAAAATCTAAGTTTTAGTCTAAAGCAAAGCACGAATTATCATTGCTAAGCTGTCCTAAATCAGTATTTTTTTATATTTTGGAGAAGAAACTTTAAAAATTGTTGCTGTGTTTGTGTCCTCACAGGCAGCTCACAGGGTGGAGGGCAGGAGGAGCAGCTGTGCTCCCTTGGTGCAAACAGCCCTGCAGCAGAATTTCCACTTCACTGCTGCTCTTCACGAGCCCCTCTGCAAACTTCTGACCCAAACCACTCTGAAGTTAAAGAAAATTATTCTGTGGGCTTCACTTTGCTGCTGAGCCTAGCAGAAAACCAGGAAAGTTTGGTACAGAGGAAGGATGTGGGGGTTTTGAAGCTTACATGGTTATATTTGGTTTATTTCGTTGCCTTGAGTATCAGGTTAGTAACTGGTAAGTCACGCTGTCTGCAGGGCCCCAATGAAAACACCTCAGAGAAATTTTGTTTTGATGGACAGAATAATTGCTGACTGCTTCAGGCTACTGATGTACCCACACCTAGCTCACGTGTGAGGCAGGGGATCTTTGCACAGCACAGTCCCATTTGTAATTAGTCAGTGATGGGGTATTGTTTTCTGCCTTTCTCGTATGTACAAAGTGATTTCTGCCTCGCTGAT
This sequence comes from Sialia sialis, assembly GCA_009812075.1. Lineage (NCBI taxonomy): Eukaryota > Metazoa > Chordata > Aves > Passeriformes > Turdidae > Sialia > Sialia sialis. Next base: position 27,963,973 of record VRYO01002782.1, on the reverse strand, counting down.
GACTGTAAACATCATTCTAAGTATTATTTTATGATCCCTGTAGGAATAACAATGTAAACAGCATAATTATGTTCACCTTTGAGGCATATCTTGAAACTTTGTTCTTCCAGAAGAGTGATAACAGAAATGAGAACTGTTGACAAGGTAAACAGAGAGCCACCACAACCTGCTTGTTAGAGACAGCTAATGCTTGAGGGAACTACACGTTCAACACCATAAAAAAATAAATTTAAAATAGAGTGCTATATGGTTATCTCGAGATTTATTCATAAATGTATTACTACACGGGGAAAAAATACTGAAAGCAAGATATTTTGAGATCTTTCTTCTTCTGAAAGAAGCATGAATACTTACTACTAGTAAACCATATTTCTCTGGGTAATTATTATGAGTCCCATAGATCATATGCATATTTGTGTCTATTTTTACTCCCATTTTCCCAGCACTGGCAGGGTTCCTCCAGGGTTGATCTGTACTTAAAGACACTCACTATCTTCAGACTTCAGCCTGTCTTTGTTTGAACAGTGTATAGCAAAGCATCCTGCCTTAGACTCCCAGGCTGTTAGCTCTTGACAGCGAGGAAACCTCAGGAATATTTCCTATCTCTTGGACTCTTCAGTGTAACACAATTAGATACTTTTTCACTGCAGGTATTTCCAAGGGGTTTTGATACTGAAGATAAACCTGTAGCTACGATTAGGAGTCACGGAGCATAATTTAGGCATTTGTTTTAGATTTACCTACCATAAAACATAATATCTGGGGTAAGGAGAAGAAAAGTATCTACAATTCTGAGAAAATTCTCTACAGATTCCTGTTTCTATAGCAAGACTGAACATTTTGGAGCTCTGTCTGGGGACACTGAAAGGCTCCTGAGTCCTTACACACAGCTTTTGTTCCATTGCTCACCTCCCTCTCCACAGCTCAACTGAACAGCAGAGACTGCACGAGTCAGTTCTTTCCTCAGCTCAAGCCTCCTGCAAGGTGTTTTTGAAGCTGTCCTTTTCTTCTCTGGCTTTTGGAATAAAAGCCAGCATCTGTTGTCTTTTTTTACACGTGAGTCTGTCCCACCCTGCAAACCCAGGTTCTTTGAAAAACAAATATTGCAAGGACTGGTTCCTTGATGTTTTGCAGCACGGTATCACCCTGGTTTGGATAGAGAGCCTCATCTCTTCACAGCCCTCCTTTTCTGTATTAATTTGGGATAATTGCACAGGTGGCACGTTCCTGCTGACAGGCCTGAGAATGAATGCTGGATGCTGAGCACACAGAGGCATTCATGATATGCCAGTTCCATAGCACTGAAGACAGTTTCATAACTTAAGACAAATTCTACAAATAGATGCACCTGCTTATCTGCAGATGGAGAATATAAAGTGTGTTATTACTGTGAAACTCCTGAATGCAATTTATGTGTTTGCCTTACTCATAAATTACATTTGCAGGTTTAGAATAAACATCTCCGGCTTCACACTGTAGAGAAAATTATTCTCAGCTTTTAAATACTGCTTTTCTGCAGATTAGTCCTGCCTGTAAGACATCATAAGGTAATAAAGGTACATTTTCCACCTAACTGCATTTGGGGATGGAAAATACCTAATGATAACAGTAACAACAATTCTTGGCATTATTATAGCAGCGTTGATCCAAAGATCTCCAAATGCTTTCCAATAAGTAATTAATTAGGCCTCACAGCACCCTGGAGAGTTAATTACAAATTATCAAGCATAATCACAAACTGCCTCCATTGAAACTATTCTTGTACTCTTTCCAGAGGAACACAAAATATGCTGGCTATAATGCTATGACCTTTCTCTCCCCTACTTCATTTTGAAAATGTAATTAGATGAGAATTTGGATATATCCTGTTTTAGGGAAAGCTAATATGATCACTGCTGACCACAAAACTCATTATAATTTTCAGTTTCTTCAGCGAGACAATACTTTTTAATCTTGCTCTGTTCCACAAATCAGCAGCAACAACAACAACAAAAGAAACACAGCTAAGTACTCCAGAGGAATTCCAGAGAAATTCCAAATTGTGGTTGTCCATCTGTTGTTCTTTCACAAGGGTGGTGATTTTGAGGATGTTTGATCCAACATTTAGTTCTTACAAAGGAAGAAGAGGAGGACAGGTCTGTGCTGCCTCCATTCCTTCTGGGATGCAGCGAGCTCTGCTAATCCAAATAAGAGAATTTAGGTCTGAGAACTTATTTGTCAGAGCACGTTGAGTCCCAGGGAATATCAGGAGAGAATAATAGTATTTTATCTCATGTTTTCAAAGTGTCCCACAGCATATGAACCCAAACACTTCTGGAGGATGAGCTGCTCTAACCTGAAGAAATTAAATTTGGGCTCTTGGTAAAATAGGAATACAAATGGTAGAATGCAAAGTGGGGAAAGACTAAAAGCTAAAACAGTGGCCCCAAAAAGCATAAATAGAAACATCCTGAATTTCCACAAATTACAAGATGAGATACAGCTTTTGCTCATAGAGACCTGTGATTTTTACCTCCATCTCATATAATCACAGGAGTAATTAAACCCCCTTTTTATTTATGCTAGGTTATGTCTCTTGCTGCACCAGTTATTGGCTTGCTTTTGATATAAGATGAAAACCAGTTTACCTGAATAATTATCTGAGGCCAGAGTTCTCTCTTTTTTTCATATACCAATTTTTGAAAGTAAATGAAAGAAGGAACTAATAATGCTCTTGTTTGCAAGAATAAATCTCATGGACAATTTGCCATCTGAAAAACTTCCAATATTTTAGCAGTGAAAATATGGTACATATTCATGTTCATAGGAAATATGTACAAGAACCATACTGAAATTTCAAAGGTTACTCTGCTTCATATGTGAAATTAACAGTGAAGATCATTTGATGTCCCTCTAGCATGAAAGTCTAAAAACAGTGATGAGAGAAACCCTGGAACTGTAGAAGCTGATTGAAAGTTTCTCTTCCCTACTTGCTGTTGGAGTGGGATCCACATGTGTAAGCAGTAAGTATTTAAACATGTATATGACACTAGAGCAGTACAGTGCATGACCTACTTTCCCCTTTTTTAATCCCCTTAAATTCTGGAGGGAAGTCATTAAAAAGAAAATAACAGGCTTATGAAATTTCATAAGGACTACCAGAGGGAATTACCCTCCTGGTAAATTTACAGACAATAAAAATAATCTTTAGGAAAATAATTGAGGACTCTCTGTTTTAAGTATGTGTTTATGGTTGATTTTGTGCCATTGCTTTATCCCATCAGAGAAGAGAGGTAATTTTCTGGAAGTATTAATTTATTAAGCATCCACTGGTCTCATTGTACTCTGTTTTCATATCTGCACATGCAATCCCAGTGAAGTCAACAGCTTCATCTAGATGTGAAAGATAATTTGATCCCAGAAGTGATTCCAAAGCATAGTTGAAATTAAATAATTCCAAAGCATAATAGAAATACTGCTATTTGTCTCTACAGCTTTTAAAATGTAATCAAACTAATGAGAAAGGATGCCGAGTCTAAACTCAATTTGATTAAAGCTCTAAATACTGATTGAGTCCAGAAGATAATTTAGAGCAGGCACAGAGAAGTTTAGTGCTGGTGAAGGCACAATGAGAAGGAGAAGAAAACCCCAGGAAAAAGCTGGACTGGTATAATTACATAAGGGAACAGGGTTGATGACATGTGCTTTAATATGCCTGTATGCAAATAAGCACAGTAACTGCCCAAGCATTCTGTTTTTCAAACAGAAGAAGGCACATGGTACAAAATGGGGATTTGTAATTGCACTGTAGGACAGAATTGGGGTGAGGAGTCTCCTTACAAACACAAGCAGCCCTGGCTGTTAAGCAGCCCTCACCATCACTCATCCATCTCCTGGAAACGGGTGCTTGATTGGCAGCCCTTCCCCTTCCAAGTATTGAGTGAGGAAAATCTATCTGCTCACTTGTTTGTTCAACTCTGCAAAAGCTGCACCGGGAGAGCAAGGCTGATTTCATCCCCTGTTCTGGGACACAGCAGCTCTGTTTGTTTTCAAAGGATGGGGCGAATTAGTGCACCTTGAACAAAGGTTTCTCTGCTCTGTGTTTACCATGACTTTTCATAAGAGTGGTGTTTTTCTATATCAGAGATGAGCTGAGGTTTGATATATTTAGGGGAAGTTTCCATGATGATTTTTCCTCTAATAATCGTCTTTTAAAAACCACTAAGGTGAGTCAATACAGTGGTAATCTTTTGCCAGCAAATTTCCTAACTTCTTCGTAGAGTTTAAGTGCCTCTTCTTCATTTCCCTGCAATTTATCAGACAAAAGGGTGCAATTATGAATAATAATGCAATGCAGATTCAGTACAAAGCAAAATATCTACTATGGGAACTCAAAAATGAAGCTAAAATCTTATAGCGCACTTTCTTGTAATTTAATGAAATTAAATTAATTTCTTCCTTTCAAGAAGAAATAATGTTAACCGAATAACACTTTTACTTGTATTTTTTGTCTTTAAAATATCCATCATCAGCATAAGTTTAGATGAAGCTATGTAGATGCTACCCATCATTAAAAGGCCAAACTTAAATCCAAATGGGTTCCACCTCTCTTTTAGCTGCTCCAGCTCTGAGTGTCCACTTATGATCCAGAACACACAGGCAGCTGGCCAAGGGGAATAGAGAGAGGTCTGGGCAGGTCCCCAAGGTGGGAATGCCACAACAACAGATGGAGCTGGGGATGGCTGGAAAGTGAGCATCCATTTCCAAAGAAGGGCCCCAAAAGATCTTTTTTTAGGACTATAGAGAGAGAGTAAAGCAATACCTGCACAAGGTAAAAAAATCTCACCTCCAGTAACCCAGAGTGTTGATGAGTAAAATTCAGTGAACTGATGCAAATTGGGTCATGGTAATTTAGGATTTTTTTAACCATTTAACCATGAAATCACAGACCCATGAAAAATGTTTTTTCAGCCAAATCTATCTAAATCTAGACTTATTCTTCAGTCTTTTTTTCCCTCTGCATTTCTATGTTTTTGTGAGTATTTTTTCTATGAGGATGGGAATGCTGGGTATTTCTGGACATAGCATTTGTCAGTAATAATTGAAACCTGGATAATGTGAAATATTGCTCCTTTTTTCCTGACTGTTGTTTCCTGAATACTTCACATGGTCAAATATACATGGAAAAAAGGAAGTTGGCCTTGCTCTTAATGTAATTATATGAGAAGAAAGGTAATCAGCTGTTTTCATGCACTCTGATAATGAACTACAAGCTGTGAGAAATCTGCTTGCATAATAATAAGAAAGATGCACAATAAACACTGAGTGTGATTAATTACCCGAGTACATTTCTATCCAATTTAGCATCAAAGAGTGACATGAATCAGAATATTTGGTCTGTCTGGAGCCTGGAACAGAAGTATGAATGAAAGAAACTCAAGTACATTCTGGCAAATGCTACGCTTAATGCATTTGGTTGATAATATAAAGCCTTGGAGGTAATTAGCAAATGAAGTCCTGATAGCAATATGTGCATGACTGCCATTATTGTTAATGTTGAACATGAGCTCTCTACCAAAACTTTATTGAAATAGTTGCAAAAAGATGTCCAAAATGCTGCAGAGCCTGGAGTAAAACAGACTGCTAATGTCAACTAACGTGTGCAATAAAGAGAGCACACTGATTAGGTGATGTTTTCCTGATCCTCATCTTTGGAGAATAATTACTAATCTTGAAGACTCAGTCAGCAGACACTGCACTACACAGAGCACAACCTGCTCTGTGATATAACTAAATAAAATACCTTCATGTGAGTCAGACTCCTATAAGCCATAAAGCTGGGGAGAAAACAGGCTTCAGACATTGCTCAGAGCAAGAATATTGATGCACTGTTCTCTCTCTGCACGCAATCAAAGTCTAAAATTCATCATCCTTTGATTGCTGCTCAGTGCTGTGGACAAATCTTTAAAAAAATCTAGGCATACTGTTGAAGAAGGGCAAAACTAAGAAATGACAGAGCTGAGAGTAAAAATTTTGACATCTCAGGGGAAGGTCAAGAAAGTTTTGCAATTATAAATAACCATAGGATGAGACATAGTACATACCTGTGTTAATTTACCTGGTTTTAAAAGGATGTGGGGGTTTTTTAAAGACTTTTGATGTCATCTCTTGTTGAAAAATAAATTATGATTGTCACTGCTTAGACAGTGGCAATTTATCTGTAATTATTCTGCTGCCTTAGGAGTCTCCAAGCTGCTTCCCTGTCCTGCCAGGGGCTCACTCCCTCAGCCCTCATCCCCTCAGTCCAAAGCTCTCTGAACCTCAGCCTGGTAACCATGGTGAGCAGGCACCTGAGGCAAGTTACACTTACTATTCTGCATCCTTGAAAACAAAACCCTGGAGAAACTATTTATTAGGTTTTACTGAAAATAGTAAGCAGCAGAAAGAAGTTGGGATAAGGCAAGAATTATAACCAGAATGGCTTTCATAATGGAGCATTCGATACTTGGGAGCGTGGGTAAAAAAAGCCCTGGTGGCTGTTCCTATCTGCTTTCCCAGAAATTACTATTTCAGACTTACTCCTTGTGATCAATACCAGCTGCAGGACCCAAAGAGTAAATCCAGATGACTGGTGCTCAAAGTCTTGTTAAATGGTTGGGTGGTGTTTTTTTCTGGCTGTTCCTCAACACGCAAGCCAGGCTCTGCAGGAGCTGCAGCAGGGAGAAGAATGATATATGCAGAGCAATTGCACACTGCTGAACGGGAGAAGGACAAAGGGAAGGCACAGACAATTTGGTTGTGCATGGGTGTAATGATTATGTGCCACAAAGATGTAGTTAAATGAAGGACTGTTTAGTGAAGGAATAAAGGTATGGAATGTATCTTCACTGAACAGGTAAGGAATCTGTATAAAGTTCACATCCCTGTGAAAATCTACTTGCTACTTCTGTGCAGCAATGTGAAACAACAGAGAGCAGAATGTCTCACCTCTATGTCTTTGAAGATAGATGCTCTCATGGAACAGCCTGCATGTCCACCCCACGTGAGGTTACCTGAAGTACATAACAAGACTCAGTCAAAATATTTTCAGATTATAAAGCTGAAGTTTGCTCTAAACGCCAACATTCTAACACAGTTATGGAATCAACAGTTTCTTTATGCACAACAGGAAGAAGTAGTTCTGAGCAAAACAAAGCTCTAGAAGATCCTCAACAACTGCTCATTGTCACTACAGGTGACATGCATATAGAAATGTAAATACTGCCAGAAAATACTCATCTGAAGCACCCTCCCCCACACACAGTGCACACAGACTGAGCTCACAAAGGAAAATAATTAATGAAAGCACAGAGACTCTTTAGCTCACATGAGTTCAGCAGGTTTCTTTTAGTTGGGGGGATGAATATTTTAATAATGAAGATTCACCCTATACTTATTCAACACTTCTGTGCATGTACCTTATTATTCATTGCTTATTAAACTGGTTAAAGTGGTCAACAGGCACTGCAAATGCCTTTGCCTTAATGTTGCATGTTACATTAGAAATGGCTGGATAAACTTATCTAAGACATTTAGCAGTGTGAAGTGCAACCCTAAAATTCATGTAAATGGGTTTTTAATAGTGGTTGATGTGTTATGACTATGATGTACCATAAATGTTATGCATACTACTTTTGAGGTATTTACACACTGCTATATTCCATCTATAGTACTGATGTGTTTATTAAATTATATAAACAAACATTAAAATAAATGTAACAATCAAGTGTAAAGTTCCCCCTCAGATCTGCACAGCAGAAACCAGTTTGGAAATTCCAGTGTTGGTAAGTTTCCAGGGCTCTCACCGAAAGCAGTAAGATCAAAACTACAGTTCAAACAGTCAGTCCGGTGTTGGGATATTTATCTGAGTTCTGTTGATATGGAACTCCAGAATGGCAGATTTGCTTGTTTCCATATACATTCCCAGTGAAATCAGATAAGGTAGAACTTAAATTGTTGGGGCCAGTTTTTGATGGATGCAAAATTCCTTGTGCTGGGGCACTTCAGTAGATCAAAGCCTGTTTATAACTAATATGGCAGCCACATCTATAGTGACAATTCTATGTTTAAGCTTGTCTTAACAGTTCCCATAATAAACCTGTAATTTTCTGTTGTTTATAACTCCCCACACTTATGTTTACGTCTGGCTACATAATTTAAGCCATATTACTTTGATTTAACCTCCTGCTATGAGACCTTGTTATTAGTCAGCAGATCCTCTTGTACCAGAGGTGCTTTTTGCTGACTCTGCAATCAAAAATTCCCTAGAGGGGAAATCTTTGAAAACCTCTGTGTGTGTGTACTCCAGCTTTGGAGAGAGCTCTTGCAGAGCTTTGCATGAAGCATGCATGGTCCATACCTCCATAGTTCCTAATCCGGGGTGACAGCTTGATCATATTTCTAGTGGAAGGTGTCCCTGCCCTTAGCAGGGGTTTGATCTATAGGGTCCCTTCCAGCACAAACCATTCTGTGACTCTGTTTGGGTCTCCAGCGGCTGGAACACTCAAATGTCCTTGCATTTGGGGGATTCTGTTAGAGCAAGGCGCAAGGTGACAACAAAATGCTATCTAATCCTTGCTTTTGCCTCTCCACGTGCCAGAGAAAGGCAGAGAAACAAAAAATATATCTGGCTGAAATGATGAAAGGTAATAAAAGAGAAGGATGAAAAGGAGGGAAAGGAAGCACCATGATGAAAGGAAGTGATAGGAAATGGGTGGGATATGAGACAAAAGTAAAAGTAAGGAAGCAGATGAGAACATTATGAGCTATAAAGATGAAGGGAGAGGACCAACAAGTGTGTCTAAATGCAAATGAAGCAGCAGCAGCAGTGGCAGAGTGGCTGAGACTCAGAGGTACGACCATGCCAGGGGACGGAGCGCTGTCAGGCAGTGCCTGCACGCTGGGTGAAGGACTGGGGGTTCTGGTCTCACCACAAGTGAGGAATGCTTGCCCCTGACTCAGAGCCAGTCAGAAAGCCAACAAAGTGAGACCAGAGCAAGAGGAGCCTTCCCATCTCTCTTGGGCATGGCTGCAAAACAGCCGCTGCCTCTCCCTGCGCCTGCCTGTGTTTGGGGTCTGCTGAGCAAAGAGCCGGCCAGCTTGCGCTCTGCTGTCCCCACAGCGTTCTGGGCGTGCGTGAGAAGTGCTGCGCACACAGAGGAGAGTGCTGGAAGGTGCTCACGAGAGCCTTGGACAGCACTCCAAGTCCTCCCTGTCCCTCCTCCAGGTGCCACCCATGTTAAGGAACATTCACCAGAGACTCGTGTCCTGTGTCACTGTGGATACCGAGATGCAAAATGTCCTGGTGATGCTGGCTGAAAAACACCCTGATCAGGTGGCAGTAAGCCTCCTGTGCTGTAGCCCGTTCTGTGACAGGTATGGGGCACAAGGGCCATGAGAGCTCAGGGTTCACTGGGCCTGTAGGGCCATTCACCCTGTGCAGCCTGTCCAGCGGGGTCTGCCAGACAGGCAGAGAGCTCCGGGGCCCTCAGGGCCCCCTGTTTCCTGAGCCTGCTGCCATTCTCCCTCCCTGCCCCTCAGGGACCCTGGATTCTGTCATCTGGCATCACTCAGCTGCATGGGGCATGTTACTGGGCTAGAATCCATGCCAGAGCACTTTTCCAAGCAGCAGCTTGACAGGAGATAGGGAAAATTGCAGGAAATGGAAGGAGTTATGGAAAAGAGAATTGAAAATAAGGAATGAGTTAGATCCACACGATTACCTGAGCCAGCTGGCCACCAGCATGCCTAACTCAGCCATGTTCATTAGATGGATCATTTACTACCCCAACCACTGCTAGTGAGGGCCATTCTGGTAAAACGTGCACCAGCGCCTATGTGTTTTGACTAGCTGTGCTTTGAGTAGTAAAGCAAGTGCACAAAGAGGACACTGCAGTTCATGACTCCCTAAGTGTTTAGCAGTCACTCTAAACATGCTCTGCTGACACACAAGAACACTCCTGCAGAAGTCACAGGATGTTCTTCTCAGATGTGCCCCTGTGGTCATGTGCCTGTGCTTTCACAGGTGTGCAGTGAGGAAGAACAATCTGAGTCATTCAGCTCTGGAATGGATGTGTTTCCAAAAGTCTGCTGTGAGTCTTGACAGAATTGCCACTGCTAAGGAAGCAATTTGGGACAAAGGAAAGGACCTCTCAGCTATCACCCATGGGATACCAAGAGCTGTTTGCCCCACAGCTGTCACTGAGGGGAGGAGGGATGTTGATAAGCAGTGTTTGGAAGTTTCCCCTTTCTCATTTCCATCCCAGCAGGCACAGGGGCATGCTGAAATCACCAGAATCACCAATTTGCACATAAGGAGTTGTGCATCAGGTCCCTGAGATGGGGAAGGTTTATGCCTGAGATTGGGAGTGTCCAAATTTCTCTTGTGTAAATGAAAAAACAGAAAATAATTTTCATGCTTTTATATACTGTAAAACCTCTTATGGCATTGACTGCAGTCTGACCTTCCTTAAATGAAAATTTCATCGCAACAGCTTGTAGTATTTCCAACCTGGGAGGAGACCCACTGAAAAATTAATATTAAAGAATTTCAACATCAGCTACAGCTCTGTTTAGCTCCAAATTATATGATTCTTGAATTATCTACTGTCTGTTTTCAGGAGTTTTCCATTACAAAGGGTCAGGCACCAGAGGAAATAGTTTTCTAAACCAGAAAGGAATATTAAATGACACAGCTGATAAGTATGAACAGTGGTGCAGAAGATTTATTGAGTAATGTGTTAGGTTGATAAATGATAACATTTATTTGCAATTTGAGGATGTGACCCAAATGACACTCATTAGCTCAGCTTGTGTAGAACCGATTAGTTTTGTAAATGTATTATTTGTCTGGTGCTGTTGGAAGGAGAGTCTGTTTTAATTGATTAGAAATCTGTTTTATTTCAGTGAATATTATGTATTCTGTTTTTAATTGTATTCTGCCTTTTTCATCCTGAATGTCAGCGCTATTACAGTCTATTACTTGAGCAGTGAGTGCATTAATCCGTACTGAGAGGGCTTATAATAAAGCAAAATTTCTGCTACCCACTGGGATTTTAGGAGTGCACTGGGAGGGAAATGAGGGTGCATCTGGTTGCCCTCCTTCTGAACAGTATATGTTCAGCTTCCCAAAAAGGGTCATGGATTTCAAAGCATGATGCCAATTACATGGAGCTTTTTGCCTGTGCCCATCACCAGTGGCGGGTGAGGACGCTGAGGAAAGGTCTGGTGCTCTCTTCTGGACCCAAACTCTGATGTGTAGGAGTTTTGGAGAACCTGAGAATAAAGGTTTGTATTTTGGGCCTTGCTGTAAAACTCCAGTGAATGTTAAACAATTGCAATTTTCCATAGGTTTTCTGTCCTAGATGATGGAATAGAAACTCATGCCTTTGTTTTAGGAAAGTTCAAAAAGCCTAAAGAAAGTCAGATTTCTGGAGTTGTGTCTGTGTAGCAATCTGAATTAGGTGAGAGACTTGAAAGGTATTTTAAGGAGAAATATTGGCCTGTTGGAATCAGAAAAATGTTTGTTTCCACAAAGATATTGATGTGAAACTCTTCAGAGAGAAAGGCTTGCATGTTATTGAAGTATTTCATTCCAGCCTTTTCTAAACCCACTTATATGTTTTCCAAAGGCTGGAAATGAGTTTTGTTTTGCTATGCTTCTCTCCCTTACCTCAGTGTAAACATAAGAAAATCAAAACTGAAATGAAATCTGAGGAAAAAAAAAAGTTTTGGTGAACTCATGAGAACTCTAAGAGCCTTTTTGTGACGGAGAGTGAGATCTCAGCCATCACCCATTCCAGGCAGCCACAAATGTCTCAGACTGAAAAAATTCTGGATGAAACCAGAAAACCGTTTCCTGCCAGGTTGTCACAGACTTTTATCATGGATAGTTGTTTCGTTTAGTTTCAGTTAGTTCCTGCTAGGAACTAACTAGGAGAGAGGAGACAAAAATGAAAGCTCTCAAGTTGTTTCCATAGGTGTTCTGTTTATTATACTACTAGAGTAGATGGTAGTATTTTCTGAATCTCAAAAAAAAAGCCCAAACAAAAAGTTAGTATTTATTTTTTTCCTGGTGGCCAGGTTTTCTAGGATACCACAAACTAATTTTAGAGTGAGGAAAGTCTGCAAACACACATGGCACAAGAAAGAAGTGATTAGAGTCAATGGCTCCTGAGAACTTCTGGCAAAAGGTGGAAATGCAGTGCTGGCTGGCTGTTGTTCCAGAACAAGCACATCCTTCCTAAAAGAGACACATTTCCCTCATGAGAAGGATTTTCCCCTCCTAAGAAGTATTTGAATAATTTTCCTGGGCAGAGGTGATGTCTTCTCTTTGGAGGTGTAGGACGCACACTCATGTCCGCATGCTGCCATTTCTCTGTCTTCCAAGAACATCCCTCACCACAGGGTTGTGCAGACCAGAGGCTTTAGGATTCTATTGTTTGAGCCTTACAGAGCACTCCTGGGATGAAGGACCTTTCCTTGTACATCCCTGTTTCCTGAACTGGGTATCAGTGTGCTGGTTCCTTCAGGGAAGGCATTTTTCATCCTGAACTGAACCTCCAGCTAAAAAGTATTTCCTGACATATTTCATTGCTCAGACAGTGCTTTCTACCAAAAATGGTTCAGCTATGATAAATTATTCTCCACTGGTGGCAATTCATCACAGAAATTCCCGAGTGTGGTGGGTACCAGCCCGTTTGTTTGTTTGTTTTTTGGTGCAGTTGGGGCTGGGTGACTGCAGTCACTCTGCTCCGGGCAGGACAGCGCAACTCCTGCTGTGACCAAGGGAGCCTGGGCATGCACGAGGCTCCATGCATCCTTCTCATGTGCAACAAATACAGCAGCAGCCTGCATTTTCACAGAAATACCTTTCTAAAACTCCCCTGTAACTTTGTTTGGCTGTTTGCTTCAAAATCGGTTTCAGAGTCATCCTGGGCTGAGATATTAACAATTTCCTGTCTCTTTGTATTCTCGTGCCATTCTCAAGGTTATTTTAGACCATTTTTTTCCTGGGTGTGACTTTAATTTCCTTCAAAAACACATCTTTCTTCATGCAGTGGTGAACTACTGAAGCCATGGAGCCCATGGACATTCTGGTGCTGCAAAAGGCAGCTCAGTGGAGCCCTGTGCGTTTTCCACACTTACTGATATAAACCCTGGCACCAGGGTTTGTGCCAAAGCTCTGCTCAACTAAAGCATGACAGGACAAAACACTCAGTCTCGGGAAACCTGGCCAGTGCTGCCATCTCCAGGGTGGGCCGCCTAAACTGCATCTCTTGTTTCTGCTCCTGAAGCAGAGAGAGGCTCTAAGTCCATCTCTGCCCTGGCAATTTTCATCAGTGAGAGAGATCTGTGTGAAAAGCACAGCACAAGATGATACTTACATGACATTTAAATAATCAGGGTAGAAATGTGTTTGATCTGGATTTAAATTTCCTGGAACATATTATTTTTATCATTTTTTGTCTGCTATTTTAACCAAAGACATCACGCAGACAGATCTTTGGAGAAGAAAATGAGAGGATGAGAACATAAACCTGCTCACAAGTACAGAGCTGCTACGTGTGCTCCATAAGGACATTATCCCTTTTGTTGTTCACACATTATCATGTGCAGTGCAAAATAAATATGGATGGTAGAGCTGTTAATGGATATCACTGGGCTCCAGTTTCAGCAATAGATCTCAGGCATGCTTTGGAGGAAGTGTAGCTCTGTGCTCATATGATCAGCCAGACTCGAGCACATCAAACCTAACATGGCATTTCTTTTTCCTGATATTATCATTTTAATCTAGTCCTAGTCTGATAATATTAAAAAAAATTTTGCTTATGATGCTTTATCTGTTGCATGATTCTTTTTCTGCTAAGAAACTTCCCCATCTTTATGAAAACACCTGAAGACATGCAGCAGCCAAGGAAAGCAGCTGCAGTTCATGCACAGAATTGCAGCTGGAAAAAAATATTTGAAAGTGATGCCCAGTGCATGTGTATGAGCTAGTCTTGCAGGAAAGGATGGCAATGCAGGCACCAGCCCACCATCCTTCTTGTACTTGTGTGACTTTGTCCTTGATGCTCTCTGTCCTGGCTGCTGAGCATCAGCTCCAGCACTCTTTTATGTGTCTGATCACATCTACCTCAAATTCAACATCAAAATACTCTTATTTACCACAATTACTTTTTTCCTTCCTTGTAAGCAAAACAAATTATTGTCTTTCTTTGGTACAAACCATGCTGGCCCCATGAGACTGAAGACAGCCCTAAAAAATAAATGCAGCATTTCCTCTGGATTTTCAGCTTGTTCTTGCCAAATAACTCAGGGGCATAGGAATTGATATTGCTAAACACTGAGAGGAAGGACAGAGTCATTTCATTGCTAGCCCATAGACAGAACTAGAAGAATTTGCTGTAATTATTTAATGCTGCAGCATAATCCATAGGTTCAGTGTTTCACAGTTTCCTCTCATTAATAAGTCCAGAAGAAAAAATTCCCTTTATAAGAGAGCATTATGCACATTCCAGAGCAGAACTTGAGCTGTTTTGCTGAGAATTTACTCAGTTTTCTACCCAACTCTGTGACTTGTGTGGTTTATAATACAGGAACAAGAAAGTCTTGAGCCTTTATTCTCCTTTCCAAGCCAAGGGCTAGATGCTGGTAACAATTACCCATGGAACAGCCAAATGTAGGAAAACAGCAGTCAACTTTTGGTTTTTTGGATTTTTTTTTTTTTAGTTGTGCTACCAAATGGCATCTGTTGCAACACTCAGCAAGGAAGAAAGGAAGAAAGAGTAAGAACTGTACCAGAGCTGGACCCACCAAATTTTAAAATCACGTACCAACTGAAAAAATTGAAAAGCCACCCAGAGCTTGGACACTTCAGTCAGCTTTTAGAGTAGTGTGGTAAAGGTAAGGAGTTAAATTTATGCCATGGATGAGAAAGGAACTCAAGAAGTGTAGCATATTTAGCCTGAAAGAAAAAGAACACTGGATGATGATCATGATCTCATTACAGTGTCTAAATATATAAAAAGATTATAGAAGAATCTGGTCATGACCTACCTGGCTGGACTTTGTGAAAATTAAGAGAAGATATATTGGCCATGACGGACAATGAAATCTGCACAGAAATGAAATGGGGAAAGTTTTAATAATAAAGCCTTTTGAGCTGGTCTGGAGCACAAAGTCTGGAAATAGAAAATGCGTATGAGAGACTTTTATAGGTAGCCCAAGCTGAGGTGTAAAGAATAGAGCTGCATATGAATAGAGATACATGTGAACATTGTATTTTTATTACCTTTTCTCAAAGTTTTTTAATATTCCAAATACTGCAAAAATTATAAAGACATTCAAGAGGAACATTTTTTCAGAAGTTGCATTCATAGCTGACATAGAGAATGATGGTTTAAAACACAGAATCCATAGAATAAAGAAAAAGAACAGTAGGTTGGGAAGGAATTTGCCAAAGCCAGCAACCTGACTCAGGGCTGATTTTATCTGACTCACACCCAACCCTGCTAAAGAGTCCTTGCTCCAGGTACAGTATAGATACGTGTAATTTTAAAACTCTTTTCAAACTTAAATCTGGCAGAAAATATGAAAAAGGCTGCCCATGGGTGTTTTAGTAAATGAACTTCTATTAAAAATAAAAAATAAAAAGAAACAATGCTCCCCAAGCTTTTTAGTGAGTGAATAAACTAAATATCCATAAATATAATGCTCTTGTTGCTGCAGAGTTGAATAACTGGGACAGAGAGCCCCAAACCCTCAAAATTAGGAAATTAAGACCAATGAAGGAATTCATTCAGGCAGAGCTTTTTACTCAGGATAGAAAATACAGAGTAAGTTATCAAGAAAGGTCATAAAAGGCAATGACATAAATGAATTTAAGAGACAGCTAGACATTTTTATGGAGAGAAGGGATTGAAGAATTCAGAGCCAGTGACAAATCAGAGAGATGAGGCTGAGATAAAATTAACGAGGACAGGCTTGCTTGTGGCCAAAGGCATTTTACTGTCCAGCAATACCTTATGTCCTCTGTCATCACACCCTAATCTAACGCTGACATCTGAAGATAGCATGAAATCTTTTACACCTCCTAAGTATATTAAAAAGGAAAAAAAAAAAAGGCTTTCAGTGTTTTCCCCCACAGGGAAAAACATAAAGTTGTTTTTTTCACTTTTCAACACATGCATGTCATTGCCAGGGCTGCTGAAAGGACTCAGTCTCCGACAGCACAGCGTGGCCTGATTACAAACTCACTCTGTGCTCCCCTGGTTGCTTTGAAAGCCTCCACAGAGGTGTTTCAATCACATCTCCTTCTGTTTGTAGGCAAAATCCTGTTTATTTTTCTGTTACTTCTAGAAATCACAGAGAACAAGTGGAGACTCACACAGAGGTGTCCTGCATCTCCAGGGCTGTGCCAATTCCTCCTGCAGTGGCATCACCTTTGCCTGCTGATGGATGGGCACAACCTCACAGGGCAGGGACAGACCTTGGCACTGCCTCCAGAGGTGTCCATGACCTTTTTAGTCCCCAAACTTCAAGGGCTTGGGGCACAACTACAACCTTGAACTGAGGGAAGAGCATCTCACGTTGCTAATTTATGTGGAATTGGAAGAGAGAGCTGTGTGCCAGTCAGGAAACCATGTGTATCCCACACTGTTTAGGAGTTAATGCTCATGAAGGGAAGATTGAAGGAAATGGGCCTTGACGTTTTGGAGGATGTAGTTTTACATTAGTTCAGGATTAAAAGTATAGAGGGCAAGTAGAAGGCATGGAGAAGGACATCTGGGATAACAGGGCAGCTTCACAGATTGACATGAGAACTTTTGCAGGCAGCAGACAAAACTCAGGTTGCTCTTTCTCAGGTAACCCTTCTGAGAGAGTGCTGGGCACCTCTGGGGCACCAGATCTGTCTGGCAGCCCACACCATTCCCTGGGTCCAGGAGAGCTTCCCAAGACCAGAGAGGCCAAGCAGCAAATAATGCGCCTTCCACCCTCAAAAATTCATGCTGTGCTTTGAGGGAAATAAATGCCTGTGTTTCTACTTCTTCCCTGTCATACCCTGGCACAAGGTGCCCAGAGCAGCTGTGGCTGTCTGTCCTGGGTTGGTGTTGTGTCTAGTTGTCTCTACCCCTTCTCCCTGCCC
>VRYO01002782.1:27925448-27945809 GCA_009812075.1 Sialia sialis | reverse complement strand
CAGACTCTGGGGCAATGTCAGGCTTGGTGAGCTTTACAGTGTGCATATTCTAAAGAAAATACCCATCTAGAGAACACTTGTGTCATGCTGACAAGTGCAGAGATGCTCCCTTACGAACGAAATCTTTTTCCTTCATGTTGATAGCTTCACATTACTAATACAAATTTAATTCCCATGAAAATATCTGGTTTTTTTTATTTGTAATCTTTTCCATGGATCTCTATAAATATACAGCCCCCAGGCCCCTTTGCAGAGAAGCTGAAGCACATTCCTGTTTCTGTAGGTGTACTGTAACCAACTGCTCAATCTAAACTGCACTAATGAACGTGAAGCACAAATAATGCTAATTTGAAAAAAAAATGCCTGATGTGATTAGACTTTCATTGAACACAACAGCAAGACTAGAACATATTTTCCTTCCTTTTTAGCTGCTTCTGCTCTAATCTGAATATCAAGATCTTAAATCCATCAGGAGCCCAGCAGGCAGCACACCTTTACAGAGAACTTTACCCTTAAAAATAGAATGAAAACAGCTCTTATGGGCCATCAGGGGATGGACAGCCCTGCCAACTCAGTGTGTTTAGCTAACATGGAACAGGAGGAGGTGGAAGTTCTTGGATTTATTTTTGTTTTAAACAGCCCCTCTGCTTCACAAGGAGCTGTATTGATGGACTCCGAAAGAAAGCTGAGGTCAACTCTTTGTCTTGATGAGTTAGTGGAGAAATATTTAACTGAGACCTTCTGAAAACTACTTAGCTGTAATAATAACATCAAATTGCTGCTGAATGTGTTTCAGGAACTGTCACTAAGCACATAGCTATGCAACCTAATTCTATTTGTTTTAATAAAGATCTCCCGAGGTCACATTATTCTAGTATAAATTTGAAAGGCTTGGCTGCTGAAAACAGAAAGCTGGAGACAGAGAGCAGGGTTTGGATGGCATCCAAGCTTTATCATATCCATTCTTTGGAGTGGGCATGTGGGGACAGAGATCTCTCTAGGACTTTATGAGCTCCCTAAGCAGCAACACCAGGCAATTCCTTTTTGCCATTCTGGGATGCAGCTGCAATGTGGAATCAGCAGCTCCATCTTATCACAGGGGTCCTGGCAGGAGATATTTATGATTGCTGTGGGGAAACTGTCCATTTCCCTGTTCTCTCCTGTTGATCACAGTGTCACTCAGCAGTGAAGACAGGCTGCTACCCAAAGATAGGATGAGGGGGGCTGATAGTGCAAATGCTGCTTAAGACTGAACTCATTAAAAGGGCAGAATAGATTATTTTCACTTAGAAGAGATCTTCAATGATAATTTAATCCAACTGAAATTTAAAAAAAATTTAAAAAACAAAAAAAACAACAACAAAAAATTCCCTAATTTTTTTTCAAAAAGTAGATTTCAGTTATTTGTATTCTAGCATTTCTCCTAATTGTCTGGGATACAAAACTGTACAGTGAGGAGACACTCTCAATGATTAAGGTTTTAACTGTACAATTTAGGGCGCATCCACTTAGAAGAAGTGTAAGATGTTAAGGAGGAAAGTCCCTTGCATGCCGTCCCCACTGCAGCACAGGTTTCTCAGCTGGGGCTTTACAGACATCGTCATCCTCGTGCATCTCACCTGAAAGAACTGAATGAAGAGAGGTGTCACGTGCCTGCTTTTGGACAGATGATGGAGGCTCACTAAGAGCAGCACCCCTGGCTAAACGTGGAGTAAAACTCCTAAAAGGGAGGTGGTTTACCATTTTTAATTAGTAGACCAAGTTTAGTCTAGTAGTCTTGGGGTGGGGCTAAGTATTGCTCAGCCAGAGGTGAGATCAATTTTATGTGTCTCTCTCAGCAGTGTTACGTGAGGATGCAGTCAATATCCCTCCCTTTGACAGTATTTCACAGTTCAGAAGTAATGGAAGATTCATTCCAAGAAAATAGAACATGCAGCCCAAAAGAAGTAAGGCCAGCTGCAAAAGAATCACGGCTAAAGAAATAAGACTGCTGTGTCTGGTCTGATTGTAAAGTGAGCATGCAAAAGTCTCATTGATAAAAGGGTAAAAAGGTCAGAAGGGTCTTGAGCATCCACTTCCAACTGAGAGGGGCTGCAGTGCCTCTCAGTGCACTCAGATGTTCTGCAAGGAACAATTTAGACCTCCAAAAAGTACTTTCACAGCACCACTGATAGGAGATAAAAATGGTAAATACTGGAGTTATTACCTGGAATAATATATTTGAAACAGAGAGATGAAAACTCAAAGGATTGTGAAAGAACTGTCAGGATCCAAATGAAATGGTTAGAAAGGCAAATACTTCTTTCCAGTCTGGAACTTGTATTAGCCAGTCGTGCCTCTCTTGCAGGTGAAACTGGAAAATGGCATTCTTAGGGCTAGTTAAACTTATTTCTATTTGTGGATCATTGCTTTGATAACCAATATTGCATTTCTTTATTTAAATTCCATATCCCTTCACTTTGTACTCAGAATCAGAGGATATTGTAGGTGACCATACTGATGGTCCCAGAGACTCCACTCAGAGCAGGATTGACCCATATGAACAGTTCTTCAAGCAGGGAAGGAGGCACTGCCCAAAAAACTGCCAGAGCTCAATGTGGTCAAGAGCTGATTTAATTTGGACTAGTCCAGAAATCAAAAATACTACTGTGACTTTATCCAAAAGAATAATTTCATCTAAAATCTTCATTACATGCAAATTCCACCAGGATATTGCATAGTTAAGGTCTCTGAATACATTTGAAATAATCCTCTTTTCCTTTATGTAATGAATAGAATAGATGGAATTGCTTCCCCAGACTTTTTGAGGAAATTGAAGTGATGTGCTAAAGATTTAACAGCTTTTATTTCTCTTTTCAGATCTTAACCAAATATGAAATATTAAAGTCCTAATATTTTTAATGAAACCAGAAGTTGCTGTTATAATTAATTTCCTTTCTGAGAAAAAGTATTCCAGCTTCTTTTGGAAAGAATGTGAGTGATCCTTTAAAAGAAAACCAGAGCAAATGTATGAAAACCTTTCTCTTCTCTTCTCTTCCTTAAATCTCAGTCATAAAGCCTTTTATTAATCACCCAAAGTGCAAGGAATGGCTTCCTGAAGCAGAACTGGTGCTAGTCCATGTGTGTGTCTTCATTACCATCAGAGCCACACTAAATGGTTCCTGTTCTCTTCCTGGCTGGAGACAAAGAAAAAAGGAGTCTTGCCAAGTATCTAAAACAGATTTTTTTTTCCTTTTGTCAGTATTATAAGAAACCATTTTTTATGCTCTAAGTTTATTTGTGGATTATTCTATAGAAGACTAATAATGCATTTTTAAAAATTCTGATAGCTGCTGCTGATAGAAAGAGCTGTACAGATAAACCAGTTACCTCAGAAACTTTTATGTAAAACCTGTGAAAAAGGAGGAAGGAAAATAAAAATTCAGAGCTAAGCAATAGAAATATTTTAAACTATCTTTCCATACTGAGCACCAGAAGAGTTGCCATTTGCCAACAGGTTTCTGCTCCTTACAGATACCCCTGTAGAAAGGGACACCTCATTTGACACACCCAGAATTCCTGGATATCAAGATCATGGCTCAGGGTGGTTCTGCACCCACAGAGCCTCGTTTTCCTCAGTGCTGCACACAGACATCAGCAGGATGGAGAGGCAATGCCCTTTTCTTTTGAGAAAGTGGTCTCCAGTTCAGGGGATCCACAATTGCCATTAGCCACAAGAAGGTATTGCTGAGAGGGGTTGTTTTGTTTTGGTGGGTTGGGGTGTTGCTTGCTTTTTATTTTTAGCAGTATAACATTTTGGAGGAAAAAATAAATCCCAAAGAACAGGACCCTCCTTTATGCGTGCAACATATGAAGGGATTTTAAATTATTATAATTTTCTAGTTTGCTTGTTTATTCAAAAAGTCAATGGAGACATCTGGTGCTTTTGCAGCTAGATGAGCATGCCAAAAATACAGTAATAATAAAAAAACCCATGAACAAAACCTTCCTCAGGGCCACAGCTGGGAGCAAAATGATGTCTGACATAAAAGTGACTAACTCTGTCACCTGTTTTCATTTGCCCTTTGGTATGCTGCAAAACAAGCATGTGAAAAAGGTAAACCCATCTAGCAAAAAACAATACAACTGGAAGAGATTGGTTAGCTTATTTTTTTTCCTCTCTCTTGTTCAACTTCATCAAAGATTCATTTAAAATACTAATGTTTTTCAGCCTATTATTTGAAGTTAAAAGAAGCATATGGTGCTCTGCGACAAAAGATAATTAGATTTCTTGTCTGCCTTCAGTATTATAGTTTGTTAATGCACTTTAATGGAGTTTACAAACAGAATAGGCAGAATAAATGATAGAACAGATTAAGAGGTTTAAACTGATGAGTGTTGACTTTCTGAATTTGTTCCTTGGAATATCACAACTGTCCTGTGGTCCATCCACTGCAGCATCCTTTGCTTTTTAGGCACCATTTCATAAGAATAAGAAAATCCAATAATCCTGGTGGTGATGGAAAGAGCCAGCCACTGCAGTGTTTTCCTCCCAAGCACTGCAGCTCTTGTTGTGGCCTCCCAACCATTTCATCCTGTCCTTATCTCCATCCTCTCCATCCACACCAGGGCTGATGGTGCATCGGAATCCTTCTCAGCTCCTTCCCGGGTAACATCTGACACCAATCAGTTCAACAAATTGCAAATGCATGGTCCAAAACCCAGTTTTTTACTTCGCACAATTGTTTGGTACCAACCATCTAAATAAATACAGTAATTTCACGATTATAAGCCGCACCTTTTTCATTGAAGAATCCAGCCTACCCCAGTAGTGTGGCTAATCATCAGGTGCAGTTTATCTATGGACAAATCCCAGTGAAATGCCAACCCAGAAGTGAGAGCCAGCCGGGGAGGGCACCTGGGGCTGCCTTTAAAGGCTTGGCTGGTCTATGAAAACTGTTTGCAACTTGAGCACCTGACGCCAAACCCCGCGCTGGGCAATTCTGTTACTAAATTGTTACTTTGTTACACATGGTTTCTCGCTTAAAAAAAAAAAAATAAAAGTGTGGCTTATATTTGGGTGCGGCTTATATGTGGACAAATCCCATGTTCTACCCAGCTACCAGGAGGTGAGGCTTATAATCAAATGCGGCTTATAATTTTGAAATTACTGTAACAATTTAAGAGTCTTTAGACTCCTAAATAATCCATTGACACACAACTTCATGCAAACTCTGCCTAGAGATTTTGATGTAGCCTTTACAACTTCTAGAAGGAGGCCCTGAGGAGAAAAGAAAAAGGGTTTGAGGCAAGATGTGAAACCACTGCTGAACAAACATCTGCTGGTCTCACCTCTATCTGCTCTCAGAACAAAAAGGGAAAATGCATACAAGGCAATAAAGCAAAATGTTCTATAAATTTATTACCTCTAAACCATCATGATTTGGGAGGGAAAAAATTAAATTAGAAGGAAATTAATATTTTGGGGATTGAGTTTCATCAGCTTATCTGAAATGTTGCAAGATGGAAAATTCTTACTTCAGGTGATGAAGCCATCATTTTGACACCTGAGAAAATATAAGATACCAAATGCAGCTACATGCTGTGTACAAACTGCTCTGTGGGGCTGCAGTCGTAGGCTCTTTCCAGTGAAGATAATAAAATATTTAGGTGTTTTAAGGAATAAGACTCTGAAGTGTTTTGCTGCATACCTGGCCTGTTATCTCTCCTCAGATATGGTGAATTCAGACCAGAATTGCTACAGGAAGGGATAAAGGATGTCCGTGCAGAACTTATTTACAAAATCAGACTTTTTTCTGCTAAAAGATTGAGGAGATATGATTGTCCTTGATAATTGAATTTGCTGAGGTCACTACTGGTATAAAACCCTTGCTCACCAATCCCTGGGTCACAGTGACAAGGTTTGCACTGAAGAGGAACAGCTTTCATTTCCTACTAAAATGGCAGTGGAAGATAGCATTCCTGTACTGCTGAGGTGTAGGAGTCAAATGAACTGCAGCCCTCTCGACAGGAAAGGAAAATATACTCCTGCCTGTATAATGCCTTCCCTTAATGCAACATGACCCCAGCCAAAATTGATTTAATCATTCAAATAGTATTGTCTCATTTCCCTTCTTTCTTGTCTAATTTCATTTTATACTGAGGGGCTTGCATGCAATAATTATCTTTGCATTGACATACCTCTCAAAGGCAGGTTTTCTTATTTCTTAAAATAAATCTATAAGATGAAACATTAGACCTCTGCCCTCTCTGGCTAGCAGGACACAGGCAAAGTAGTTTTTTACATTTATGTGTTAATTTCAAATATTAAAAAGACATCAACTATAAAGTTTTATGTGTCTTCTTTTCTGTATGCAGACCTGCAGCTGATACTTTTACATTGCAGCATATTCTGGGTTATTTGATATTATTATTCTCCTATAGCATAAAGTGAAAAATACAGATGACTCTTTTTTTGCTCACTAAAGTCTGCATAAATGGTTGCTACAGGGTCTGTGATTTCTAGTCATTAATGGATCCCAAGGTCTAGTTATGAGGCAGTAAAAGCAAACAGCCACTCATAAATGATATAACTGCAGGATTTCATCCCTTCCTTGGAGAACAAGCATAATTTCAAGGCTGTCTGTGATCCATCTTGTCCATCTGGTTTTCCTCGTTTAGTATGAAAAATAACAAGATTGGTCTAAAATTCTTCAGCAACGGGTAAAGTGAGAAACAAACTGAGAAGCAACTAATAATAACATTGCACTTAAGCTTCAAAGTGGTACAAGCATCAACAGAAGAAGTTGCTGCATTTGGTGAGTCCTGAACAATCTATTTAAAAAGAGCTCTCCAGAGCAGGTGTGTGGATTCATCTGTTCAATATTGTTATTCTCCTATACAATCAGGTTAAAATTATGTAGGATTTTGATTTCCTAGTGCGCTTTCCTTGAGTACTTTGACTGCTAGTCCCTACCAACTCCCCAGATTTTAAGTCCTTCCCAGACTTAGTCTCTCCAGTAGAAGAGGAGCACAGGAAAATGAGTGTCTGACTCCCTCAGAGTGAAACCCTCAAACTCCCCCTCAGAATACAAAGAAAAAGCCAGAAGTTGGCTTGAAATGGCTTGTTTAGAAACCTGGCAACAAGGACCTTTTAAAACTTGATTTTAAAAAAAAGCAGAAAAGGAGTGTGAGCATGTCTTGCCAGCTCAGCAGCATGGAGGCCAGATTTGTTTAAGCTGAGGAATGGGCATGTTTGCCTTCAACTCTTTTGAAACAGGTGACAGATATTGTGCCAGAAATAATTTACTGACACAAGTATTGTTTCTTCAAGTCAATGTTTGACCTAGACCTAGGGCCAAGTGTGTTTCTTTTCCTAACATAATCCCAATTTTTTCCCTGAAGGTGAGGAAGTTTTGAGTGAGGAAAAGAATTAATGTGCACAGGCACACAGAAAGTTTACTAGTTGGTGGCAATCCAAAGTTAAAAATATTTGAAACACTGTGCAAGCACATGCACATACCTACTTGAGAGTCAGAGCCTGTTTGTACAGCCAAGAGTTTGTGTCCTAGAAGGCTGGTCCAGAAAAATCCTTCCTTCTGCCTCAGCTCCTTTCCAGCTGAGAGGCTGCATATAAATGTGCCCTGGCTGTCAAAACCGATCATGGTCTTTGACAACAATTAACATGAAGAAAACAAACACTGTGGTTACATATTTTGGTAATATCTTTTGAAATTTTGGAAGGAAAATGTGATGATGTGTAGAGCTATAAGAAAGCACAGGTTGATTTCAGGATTTACTAAACTGCAAATATATCTTTGCTCTGATAAAGTCTTTTAGGGAAGGTCTTTATCTCTGCAAACAATTCCAGTATTTGCAGGAGAAGTTACCAAATATCCCAGTCTCTCTCTTTTTACCAGTTTAATATCTCTTTCTTTGTCTCTCTCCTCCTTGTGTTTGCTAGCTGTCCTTTCTTTTCCTATATACTTATAAAACTTCTGACCTTCTTATACCCACCATCTAAAGAAGGTGCTTGAAAAGTGTTCAGAAGCCTTTAAATTGGAGTAGCAATTATGAATGATCCATACTCTCAAGGGGAAGAGACAGTGTCATTATTCTTACGTGAGCAATGCTAAATCTTCCCATCATATACTACGATTTTACTTTATAATTATTTCAGATATTATTTGCAGCTTGGTTTCTGTTAGTTTACATCATATTGAAGGACTTGAACTAAATGTGCTGGTTCTTCTTTGTATCAATGCCATTGTTCCCTTCTTTTTTTCCCTCTGGTGGCTCTTTTCCCTCCTCTGTGCATCAAAGGGAAGGACTCAGGCATCCTTTCAGAACACAGGGCTCTGAGCATCCTGATCTGATGGAAGATGTCCCCTCTCTCTGCAGGGGGTAGGACTAGGTGACCTTTAAATGTTCCTCCTTCTAAGAGAAATTATTCTATGATTCTGTGATTCTAAGACTGTCTTTATGCTGAAAACAAACACTTGTTAGCCACCTTTCTGATGCCAGGATGAACTATAAAATATTTTGCTGTATTTTGTTTTTGGCTTCCATAAAGAATCTTTTCTCTTGTAGCAGAAGTAGCAGGTCCAGTTCAGTTAGATCAAAATTTACTCCAAGAATTTCCCTGTGTCTGCTTGTTTCCTTCCAGTACTCTTGAGATAATTGCAGCAGTCTGATGAATAACTAGAGTGGATGCAGATTAGATGTACTCCTCCGGATATCTGAAGTGTGCTGGAGTAGTCAGACCTTTGGTCAGAAACACATTTACATTATGACTCAGCCTTCTGACAATTGCTTCATTAGTAGATATTTAAAAACGACAGAATAAAGATTCCCATCTGACCCACTCATTTATATTCCTCTGAACAAGCAAGGCAAGAATGTGCAGTGCTTTTGCACTCAGAAAATGTTTGGTTTGCAAAAATTGTTAAATTCTCGGCCATGCAAGGATTTCTCCATAACACAGACATGTCCACCCTCCTTGAAATTGTAGCAGTGAAATGTAAACAAAAACAAATTAAAAACTGTAGAGTTTTCTTTCAAAGTAGTCAGGAAAACTTGAGCCAAACATATCTAAAAGAGTAATTAAAAGGAGTTTTGCTCCTTGGGGAGGAGCAATACACAGATTTTCTGACCATGTAATGAAAGATGTGATGAAAAATTGAGAAACCTGGTCTGGTGGGGGGTGTCCCTGCCCATGGCTGGGGTTGGAACCAGATGACTTTTAGGGTCTTTGTGATTCTGTGATCCTGCTGTAGCAGCAGATTGATGGCCCCAAGGATTCATCATCACAAAACTCTTCTTGTATCATCTGAAGTGGTCACTTGCAGGGATGGACTTGCTGGTTGTGGGATTTGTTTTCCAAAACCCCCCCTTACTGGGCACTGGGACTGCTCTGTGTGCACAGCTGGACTCTCTCACAGGAGGGTCAAGAGCCTGGGCAATATTTAATCACTATATGGTGGAAATCTATGAAATTTTTGGAAAATACGACAGTGCTGGTGATTTTGCAAAGCCCAGCTTGTCTCAGAAAAGCAGTGATGATTTCTTGATAGAGAGAATCTCAGGCACAAATCCTAGCTGTAGTCAATGATAGCAAGCTCAGGTTCAAAGCTTGACTTCTTGGACTCAGGGTGGGTAATCTGAGGGTCTGAGTTCATGGCAGCAACCTCAACTCAACCACCTTGATGTGATGGAGAACTGGGAGTATTTAACACTTGTGCGTATTTAGTGCTTTCCATAAGGTGAGGACAGAAAGTGTTTCATGGGTGCAAACTGCAGGTCTGTGAACACAAGAGCTGTGGCACAGGGAAACTTCCAGAAATCACTGGAAAATCATAGCTGGAGTCTTGTGAGACCTGCCAGTTTCAGAAGTAAAGCCAAAGGATGCAGAGAAGAGGTTTTTGAGACCTGTATGGAACAGAATAAAGCCTTTTATTCTTCTTTTAAAGTGTCTGATGTTAAACAGAAAACAAAAGCGAGGATTCAGATTGCAATGAGGCAGACTGTGCCTGAGCCAAAGCAGGATCAAAGGAAGCAGTGTATTAGCTTGGAAAGCTTTAGGTCTGGCAGTTGAATAAAGTGGATGTTCTTCAAATCATTTCTTGGGAGAAAAATTAAAAATGCAGAATTTGAGCTTTATCTCATATGTGACCCAAGAATGTAGGTCTTTTATTCCTTATTCTAGATTAAATCCTGTTACACGGTTGCCTTTTGAAGGTTATAATTGCTCCAAGGAATCATGCTTATGCAGCATTCTTCACCTCTTAAAATCAGTCTTAGCTCAGCACTGCAGCCCTTTGATGGGAATATTTCATGGCCTGTGTAAAGTGGGTTAGGACTTTCCTCATTCTCTTGTCAACACATGTGAATCCTGGCCAAAATAAATGTCATCATGTCTTATTGGCAGGGACCACTAAAGAAATCTTAGCCTTATTGAGGGGATTGTGAATGTAGGACTCTTCCAGCTACAGCATTTATTTCAGAGATTGCAGTATTTTGGAGCAAAATGTGAAGATTACAAAAGCAGTTTGCTGTTGCTGCCTATATTATGTTTTTTTGGGGGGGAGAAGTACTAGGTCTAAAGCTCTGCTTTGCAAATGAGAAGAGTTGTCTTCTGCATTGGTGGATGATTAAAAGAAGAGAGAAAGTTGTTCATAATTTCCATTAAAAATAAGCTGAAGGTTTCTGAGGGCTCATAGAGGTAAAAATGCTAAAGTAGAATGAAAGAAAAAGTGTGTTGTGTTTTCAAGGTCTTCATGTTCAGAGTTCCACTTTTTTCACAGTGTGCTTTGTGTTTATCCACTGAGAGATTTTACTTTGTACTAGGGAATTCAGTGGAGCTAAGATCACACTGCAAAAGTTGCCAATATATTGGAAAACACCAAAGCAGGAACTGGCATGGATTTATATCACTATTACTAATTATTTTCAAAGTGAAAAATAATTTTTGCTTAGGTTTACTGTAAGTATTTCTGAAACATTTTTTATTTATCTTTCCTGCTTTAGTTGAGAAGTGATCCCACTTGTTGATATGAGCATCCAATTTTCTAAATTAACATTCTGAAAACATTCCATACTTCTTCTCAAGGAAGTTTTTTTGTTTGCTTTCTAAGACAAAGGTACTTTGTTATTTGCTATGAATTTATTTTCTGTTGAGTGAATTCAGATCGTTCATTCTCAAGCTGTCACTGAAATAAAGATTCAGTCATTACAATATCCATAATCAGAATATAATCATCCATGAAGCAAATGAAGAACAAATAGAATTACAGAGATACAGTGAATCATTTCTCTGGAAATCAAACTCTGCCAGAAAGATCCATTTTTTCTATGAAGAAAAGATGTACTTTTGCTTCCATAGAAGCAACTGCATGACTCATAGAAATACACTTTGATATTGTTATTTTTATATTCTCAGGGTGCAATGAAGGAGTGTTTATAATATTTATGAGTCAGTGACTGTAGAGACCAGCACTTCCTGCTGATTAATTGTATCAGACAATGACGTGAGCAGAGGTGAGAAAGCTGCCAAGAAAAACAAGCTAGCAATGAGAAGTACAAAAATAATAAATACCTAAGGATGCACTGATGCACCTATAATCATACAGATGTCATATATTTAATATCAATGATGCCAATTTTAATGAGAAAGCATCAAAGAAAATAGCATGACTTCACATATAACTATTTGTGTAGGTGAGAATATCAAGATATTTTGATGGTTTACAGGCTCTGAAGACAAAATATCTCTCTGTAAAAATAATATAAAGGTCATAAAGAAAGTAAAAATTTCGCTACATTTAAACTTTAAAAGGGTTTATCCTTCAAATCTAAAATCAAATGTACAATAAGAGATTTCTTTCAGTAGAATTTTTTTGTATGATGCAGCTGACCCACTTTGGTCCAAACCCTCTCCAAGTCAAGATTTTCAGTGTGGCCAGTGATCTGATGCAAACAGGGGGATGAGAACTATTGCCCTGCTGGGCATTGTCCACGTGCTTCAATGGTTTTTAACATTTTGGGCAAGATTCTGTCTTCACAAAAATATGTACTCACTCCTCTTTCTACTTGGAAGGTTTATTTTTGTGTTACTAAAGATATGATGTCATCTGCTATTTTATTTGTTTATTTTACTTATATAAGCAATTACACTTACCCACAGATATTCACAGTTGACTTAACAGGGATGCTCCAGAAATGTGTTTATGCTGAATTTATGCATTTTGGGTGGAAGTCTAAAACTGTGCCTTAATTTGATGCTCTGATATATCTGATTTCTGTGCAGTTTGCCATTAGCATAATTTTGGCTAGAAACGATGGGAAGTTGTTAAAGCTTGATGGCCATTCAGGCACGTGGAACTCAGTCACCATTCTGGTCAGCATTGCACGAGTGAAAGGGTGGAAACTCATAGGTCAGGTGAGATTTTGGATTCCAGCTTGGCAGGAAGGAGTGTAGGGTCAGGGTCTATGTGTAAAGGTAGTGGAGGAAGTTAGGAGAATAAATACCTACAGGATTTCCCTATCAAATCCTGATGTCTTTGCTACCCCCAGCCAGAGAGCAACTAATGATTATCTAAAGCCAAATGTCTGCTGCTTTTGAAATGCTATCTGTCCAGCCATTCATTTTAAAGGAGTTATTTTTGTTTAAAAAACCCCACCTGGTTTACACCATCCTCTTCAAAGAAGATATCAATGTACAGAATGTTCCCATGCTTGGATCCTAGGGATGGTGCCACGCTGCATCCTGGTCTCCAAGGATGAGGGATCAAGAGCAAGACTTATAGACAAGCTTGAAGACATTCATATTTGATGGGCTGAGACCCAAATGTAGCAACTCAGAGACTTTCTATTTGTTTGAGTCAGATTAGAGACGCAAAATTGCCAGGAGGATTTCTTCTGGGCAGGACAAGAGGGACAATGACCTCATAAGCTCCCTGCTAATGTTTTGTACATTAATGTTATTAGCACTGTTGTTGGTATAATTAAACAGAGCTTTAAACTACACAGAATCTCATAACAATAAATGACATTTTTGCTATATTACCTGTTTAATATTACAGCAATTACTTGTAATTAGATATAACTAATAAAAAGGCTTCTTGCCAACTTGATCCTTTTAATTAAGTGTTTCATGGGTTCCAGTAAAAGTAAAATATGTTCTGTTGATGTTATATTATCTTGGGACATCTGCCCTGGTGATGTACTTTTTCTTGCTTTTCTCCAAAGTTATAATTTTGTTCCTCGCAAGACCTAAAGGCAACTGATGCCGCTTTCTTTGAATATTTGCACTGACTCCCTTTTATTTTAGATGTAATCATTCAGATTTTGATGCTTTGCTTGTTCCCCTTTTTGATCCTTCTAAGGAGCTTAGGATTCAACCAAGTGGCTCCCAATCAATGAGCAATAATGTCAGATCCTGAGGTTCAGGATTTTATCAAATATCAGCACCTCCTTGAGTGAGGCTTTATTTAATGACCCTCCTAATGTCTCTGATGAGGATTTTCAGGGGTGGTGGTTCCTGCTCCTGCATCATTTCAACACTGCCAGTTTTTATTCTCTTGCTCTGTGTCTGCACCCACTGTGGATGGATTTTTGGCTCTAAACAACAAAAAAACCTCAGCCCCTGTCTGTTGAGAGCCTCCTGTCTATTCTATAGCCCATCCTATCCCAGGTGTGATCCTGCCTACAGCAAAACCACCTATAAACATCATAACCCAACCGAAGAGCCTAAAACTTAATTCCTTGTGTATATTAGTGTGTCTCTGCCTTGGGGTGGTAAATTATGATCTTTTTTATAAGCAAAAGAATTCAGGATGGCAGCCCCCCAAGGATGAACTACAGAAGATGTCAGCAGGAGGAGATGCTGCCCAGCTACCTCGTTAGAGTACCTGGGCTAATCAATCATTGGAATTCCGCCTTAGCTTGGGTGCTTGATCAAAACTTATGGATGTTCAGTGATTGCAAAGGAGCTGCAGGCTGAGTTTCTGCCCATTTCTGATATTTATTTTGATTGTGTTGATTTTTCCAAGCTGAGACGAAAGAAACTAGCAAATCTCTCCCCATCTGCAGCAGGAAGAAAACATTTCAAGTACACACATATCTTCTGAAAACTGCTTTTTTTCACAGCTCTTAGGCCACAGCTTTTAGTTCCACAAATGATTCATTTCAAAGTTAGGTTGGCACGGAAAGCTGAGCAGATATTTTTTGCAGAAGGGAAAAACCAATCTTAATAGAAATGCTTGATTTTTCCAGGATCACTGTACACATTTACAGTAGAGTTTCAGCCTCATGCTGGCCAACAGAGACTCCTTTAGGGAGATGTTTAGGATTTTTTGTAGATTATATGAGAGAAAAAGGGCAAAATATGTAATAGAATCACTCTTGCAATTAGACTATTTATTATTTTTAGCTCCAGAATGGAAGTAAATATGGTTGTCTGTGCTTGCTCGTGGCAAACTAACTATAGAAATGCAAAGTTGTGGAATTTCCATTTCATTTCTTGCCTCATTAATTTCATTAACTTACAAATAGATGAATACATAAAATTAAAAAGTAATTTCCTTTAAATATGTTTAAATTACTCTCTCCAAGTATTCAAACCTTTTAATCTGTTCTTTTAAGGTCTCCATCTAATTGCTCCGTACAGAGGCATAACTGGGCTTTTGTGAATCAGATATCAGTGTGATTGATTATTAGGAAGCTAATCAGAGGGTGCCATTCACAAGATAAATGCAATTGTTTCTAAAATATTTGCTTGCAGTCTGTGGCATTCCACTGACTCGGCAGCCCGTATGAAATGATGTGTGGGTGGGATGTGTGAAGGTGTGGATTTATGTGGGGAAATCAAACCTAGACATGGAAGAAATGCTATTTCTTCCTTTTTTTTTTTTTTTTATTCTTTTTTTTTTTTGTAGTTCCTTATACAAGGACAAATTGCATGGGAATTATAGTGTTTCCCATTTAATAGAAGTAGCCTTCATGCTGATGTTTTTTGCAACGGTGACAAATGGCAGCTAAAAAGAAAGGGAGAGAATGTAATCAATCTTTATACTTTAAAAATACTTGAAAACTGAGATGAAAACTAAACCATTTTAAGAGAAAAAATAAACAGTTGGAAGCAAACAATTATCTGGAAGAGAAGGGAAGTGCAGAAGATGATTTGGGACTTAGTGCTGGGTCTTGGAGGAGGCAAAAACTCCTGTTCTGCTTTTCTTTCTTGTTTGGGACTCCAGTTTCCATAGCCACAGCACCGAACACGTATGTCCAGAAAAGAAAATATTCTCCCAAAAGGCCACAGTCTGAAAGCTGAAAATGTGTAAGAGAGAAATTAGGAAGAAAAATTGAGCTCTCCTCCAATTCCCAGGGATTGATGACTGTGAAATATCAACAGCTGAAGGTGTAGCTCAGACTAGAAATCATCCAGGTATTTAACATGCAGTTAATGCCAATATTTTAGCTGTGCACTAACATAGTATTTGTTAATATTACTGGAAAAGGCATAAAAATAGGATTTTAGAATTAAGTAAAATATTTGACTGAGATTTCACATAGATCAGAATAAACTGTAAAAACACAATGTAAAAACTGCTGTGCACTCTGAACCCCTTCTAAAAGCTCATATAACAGACAAAAGATTAAATAGGGAGTCTTGGACATTTTGCTGAACACAAAGGAAATTAACTCCTGGAAGGATTAGATCAGACTGTGCTAGGTGTGCTCTGGATGATGGAGGATTTGGAAGGGAAAACTCGGCACTTCTCAAATTACACCAGCTGAGAAATGAGCTGGTCAGCCAGAAAATGGCCCCCTATTTTGTCTCTTATTCAAATGTCCCTCCTGCAGCTGTGGGTCTCAGCTGGATTTCAGATTTTGAATAAGGCATTCTGCATCAGGTTTGTGTGTTCAGAACCTGCCAACCAGACGTCTTCTCAGATAGAAAATGTTATTGGAATGCATGTTTATTGGAAAAAAGAGATGTTCAGACGCTGACACCTCCAGACTTTTACAAAACTTTCCATTCTTCCTCTTTAAATCAAGTATTGATTTGGCCTGGGTTCAATGTGTGCTTTAAACTAATGCACCATAATGAAAAGTCATGGCAAGATTACTTAGGGATAAGTTTTTTAGATTTAGCTGAACTGCACTGTTTTCATAATTATAATGAAGACACTTAAGGGGATATTTTTCATGCAATGCCTCGCAGTAATCCAGTGTCACTCCTATTAAAATCACCTGGTCAGAAATTGAGCTCATGGTGTTTGAAAAGTGTAATTTTCAAGTAACAAAATATTTTCTCTTTAGTGAAATTTAAAAAACCCCAACATAATATTTATATATTTTTTCATTTATTATATGAGAACTAAATGCCATTCTTTAAACAGGTGGTAGAAGAGGAAAAAAAATGCTTATTTCTATTTTTTGCCATAGCTGCAATGGACAAATTGTAACTGAAATATTTGGATAATTGCAGAAGTTATGAAATCTAAAATAGACATTGATCTTAAAGGACTAGTTTTTATAATACAGTAAATGCTTTTTTCCTTTAGCTGATTTCTTACAACCAAGGTTTGCTTCACATCAGACAATTATTGATTACTTCTAACTCCCTTTTCACAATAATCTCCGAGTACAATTTTTAGTACTTTCCTGAGATCCTTTTTAATAGAACCTCAATATACCTGTCTTACCCAGGTTTCCACTTCCCCACAAGGAGCTTATAAAGCTTTTTCTTACACCTGACTGGGTGAGAAGGTCTAATTGTTGCACTGCATCTGAGCTGTCTCCTCTCTTGTCTACCCAAGACTTCAAAGAACCCTCAGCATGATTTTTAGTAGAGCTCTGCCACTACCAGACTTGTACTGATGAGACTTGGCGCCTTCATCACTTTGTGTCTGCAGACAGAGCATGGCAGGGTTTGCAGCAGATTTTCTTCCTGCTGCTCCCAAAGGCATCGTGGAAGGGGAGTTCTTTATTTTCATCTGGGAGTATGGACCAGCCACTCTGGTTTCAGCTCCTGGTACCCATTTTTCTGTGAGATTTGAAATCCCATTAGTGTCTAGCCACCCTCACTAACACCTAAATACATCCCCATCTCTGACCACTCTGTGTGTGTCCTCATCTGGCAACTTGCACACGTTTCCAGCACCACACTTGTCTAACACAGACTTCCCAAACTCATCATGCTCTGCTGCTTCTGACATCTCAATTTACTGCTCTGCCTCTGTCACCCACTTCTTGCTCTGTGCTTTTTCTCTGCTCTTGTGCAAGCTATTCAAAAGGAGATAAAATCTAGAGTTGCTCATATTGGTTTTTCTTTTTCTTGTCCTTTCCCCAGCACATCCTTTGATTTCCTCGAAGCACCTGCGAGTTCTGACCACAGATTGGGGTGGTCAGTAACTGTGGTTCAAATGTCAAGGGATAATCCCTTCTAAGCAGAGTGTAAACACCTTCAGAAATCTGGCTTGCTCCTGGAGAAGTCAGGACTTGAAGTGTTTCACGAGGAAATAGGAGCAGAGAGGCAATGACCAAGCCTAAAGGATGGATGAATTCACAGAATGACCAGGTTGCAAGAGACCTTCAGGATCATCGAGTCCAAGCCATGCCCTAACATCTCAACCAGTCTTTCTCTGAATCCTGACCTGCTGCTGTGAGCTCAGGAGGGCAGCCTGCACCTCACACTTGGGCTGCACGAGGTGACTCTGGCAGCCAGAAAGTGTCTGCAAGCAAGATGAAAACTCACTTTGCTGGGAACATCTTTGTCAACAGCAAGAGTCCCAAAATAAAGGTAGAGTTCAGGGAGGGTCAGGGAGAAAAAGTAGAAAAATACCAGCAAAACTGGGAAATGCTATCAAAGCATCTGACAGTTCAGCAAATACAAGAATTGCCTCTCCAGTGAAGTTTAATTAAAATGTCTAGTGTTTCCATTATTGCTTAATGATTCCTCCAAAAGTAGAACAAAAGTTTATTTTTGAGGTTAATTATTCCTGGAATTTTAAAGGGATAAGAATATTTTCCTCTCATTTGGTAACTGAACCATTAAAGAGAGTGAAGCAAATGGTGGTGTAAGAACTGGTGAAAACAATTTAGGTCTCAGAAGAAAGCTCCTCACGTCAGATATCACAATGTTGCTGCACGAAAAAAACAATCTCCTAGCAAATTAAGTTAACTTTCTGTGCTGGAAAAAAACTTGTCAATGACTTTTCCCCATTTGCTCCTGAATTCTTACTGAGACTCAGCATGAGGAAATGGTGCAGTTGTTTCTGCAAGCAAATGAGAAAATGGATCCATTGGGGCATAGCACTCACTGTGCTGCCAAGAAAGCTGGATTCTGCTCCCTCATACTTGTCTGTGCTAATTGCCATGCTGGGTTTTGTCATCTGTCCAATAAGCCATGCATCAAAACTCAGGATTCAACACTAAAACCTCGTGCTAGTGGGCGGGGGGCGAGGAAAAAAAAAAAAAAAGAGTTCTAAAAAGTATTCTTTAACATGAATTGTGAAGTTGATTGTTGCATGGGGGGAGTACATATTATTTCTCTTTAGGAAGAGAAAAGAATTGAAGAAGTATTGTTATGTGCAGGTTCCTAAATCAACTGCTGGTTCCCCTATCAGCTCCATGTCTTTTAGAAGTGCATTAATCAATTTACTAACATCTGACAGGTGAACTATATTTTTTCTGATTCCTCTCCCAACCAGTTAAGTGGCAACAATAATAAAAAGGCAGAATGTCCAAAAGCAAACTAGAGGTCAGCACAATCCCTGTTTCCCAGCCCTGTAGATGCACTTATTTAGCTATAATCAGATGTGCCATGTCCTGCCCTGCCCTCACTCAGGCAGTTCAGACATTGTCCGCGTTATGTGAGTGAAGGACAGACTGAAAATGTCTCTGAGATAATAAAGGTGCTCCAGTAACAATTTCACTAAAAGTCAATCACGGCCACACAGAAAATGCAGCAATTCCAGTCTCTTGAAGAGACAATATTATTACCTGCTCCACAAGTATTCTGAAAGTTTCAGGTAATGTAAAATTTGACTGAATAGAAGAAAAAGAGCCCATATTTAAATTTCCTAGAATTTCCTGTAAAGAAAACAATTTAAGAGGGTGTTTGTGCAGGTGTTTTTCATCTTTATGGCCAGTGACAGATCTGGAAGGAGCTGACATTTCTTAGGCTAGCATTTGTGATAGAAAAATTTCTGTTAATCATCTGTATTCCAGCTGAAGTGCAAATGGGGGTTAAAAGTTTTGGTGAGGTTGTGCTGAAGTGTGAGGTGCAATTCATGTTCTGGGGACTGACCTTTTGGTATATTTGATGTCCCTATCACCATTTTTTATTTGATTTGATTACATTTATCTATCTATTTACTTCCGAGATTAGCTTCACAAACATGTAGCAATATCACAAATCTTTATCACCACTTTATACGTTTTTTTTTGTTATGAGTCATGTTATTATGTTATTATATTATGATGATGATAATAATATGTTATTATAATAATTTCCCACTCAGATTTTAACTCCTTCAATTTCTGGGACAATGTGGCCACGTTTACTATTAAAAGCAGGAGCATACATGAAATGTATTAGCTTTATTTTTCTGTAGTTTTCAGAGGATATTCGTGTTTCACTGAAAATTTTAACTGGTATTGCTGAGTATTTGTATTTTCTTTTTAAGTACACAGAGAGGACAAGGAAACTCTTGAAGCCTTGGGCTCTCAGTAACTTCAGTCCTTTAACCTTGCTTAATCTCAGGGCTTTTGAACGGGTTTGAACCAAGGACCTGGTGGTGAAAGATCTCTTTGCATCAGGAACATTTGTCTTTCTGATGGGCCTTTGCAGCTCTGCTCTCCATGGCTTTTTCTCTTGCTCAGGCCCTTCTGTGTGTGTGTGAAGGTTAACTGTAGGAATCACTGTGTGAGCCACCAGTGCCCAGCAATGATTTTGGAAACTGCAGCATCCTCATTCATTCATTGACTGGCCTCGAGGAAATTGAAATGCTCAGGGGAACATGTGGCACCTGACCCACTGGAAAATGTGGGAAATATAAAAATATAAAACTCTCAGAAAGCTGTGTGAAAGCAAATCTCAGGATGGAGAAATGCAAGAATGCTGAAGATGCAAGGACAACAAACAATAGGGCTGTGAGCTGTGTACAGATAGGCCTTAGAAGAACATGTTAAGAATTACAGAAATAGGTAAGCTTAGTAATGCACCTTTATCCACTGTTTTCAGCTATTACAATCAAGCATTGTTCAAAGCAAAATTTATTAATTAACCCAAGCAAACACTTCTCAGCTTTTAATATTCTGGTATTGGCTAGAAAGTTGTTAAAAGTCTCTGTAACAAAGAGAACTTCATCTGCTGTT
>VRYO01002782.1:27896449-27924448 GCA_009812075.1 Sialia sialis | reverse complement strand
AGAAAAAGGTCTCCCAGAACCAACAGAAAACAGAGGTTCAGTGTTCTAAGACAGGAATCAGAGCCTGAGAGCTGCTCACAGTTGGATGCATCCTTCACTAGGACCTGTCAAAACCAATCATGTCTCTCCCAAACAGTATTGATAACTGAGTGAAAATGATTCCTGGGTAAAAAAAGAGGCAAATCCTACTTACAGTGTAGTCCAAAGAAGCTGAGAGAAAATGGCTTCTATTTTTTTCCTCTTTTATGTCATAAGTGATTCTCTCTTCGGGACTTCAGAAATCATAAAAGAAGTGGAAAAGAGGAGGTCTCCCAAGGAAACGCTAAAGCAATATAATTATATTTTTTTCCTAAGTCCTTCCCTAGTGGAGGAAATACAGTTATGCTTTTCTAGTTAAAATATGCCATATCAAGCATCCTGCCGACAAAAACCAAATATTTAAGCTCTGTTTTATGCTAATTCTACAATAACTTTGTTTTGAAGGAATGGATTTTTTTTTTCTTTCCAGTTAAAACTTTAATTATCTGAAATGTTAGAACTAGTAATACAAGAAACAATATGGTAGGTGAGCCTGAAAATCTCACTAATTTGGTTTGTTCAGGTTTGGTTTATTATTTGTAATCTAACAATATTCATGCTTAATCTAAATCCTTTAATTTCTCTCTAATGTAAATCTCCCTGAAACTGAACAGTTTGGAAGACTTAGAAGCTGCAGACATGACAGGGGATGATCAGTCCTCAGCAGTGCATTTTAAAAGCTCTGTGTATCAGCCTCTTAAACTATCTTTAAGGTTCCTCTTGAAATAGAAATTTTGTCAATGGCATCAATAATTTTGGAGGTTTCATATT
Source organism: Sialia sialis (assembly GCA_009812075.1). Taxonomy (NCBI): domain Eukaryota; kingdom Metazoa; phylum Chordata; class Aves; order Passeriformes; family Turdidae; genus Sialia; species Sialia sialis. Next base: position 27,923,599 of record VRYO01002782.1, on the reverse strand, counting down.
GCCCTATTGATATTTATTATGTTAATGAATCAGTGATGTGGTGAGGATCTGTGTATATCAAACATTCCTCTGCCCTGATAATGGCAGCAAACAAAACCTATTTAATGTATGAATGTTGCAGCATTCCAGGTTGTCATGTACAGAAAATCCTGTGGGTGGGATGACGTTCAGATATGTCTGGCAAGATGTGTTATTTCTCAAACTTGGTATCGGCTGGGAAAGCGAGGAAGGCGAGATGTGCATGTGTTTCTTTATACTGTAAATTATTCAAAAGCACCTTTTCTGCTTCTGTCCACAGTTTGCTTCTGTTTTTCTTAACCAAATTGGGCAGAGGTAAAGATTCTCAAGTTCTTTTTCTTTTCATGAGGAAATCCTTTGGTAAGATCTGGGGATTAAAAAAAAAAAAACCAACACACAATGATTTCTTCTTTACTTGCCTTATTTGCTTTATAATTTTTTCCTAATGTAGACAATTTTATTCCCAATTGTTTCCGATGCTAAATTATGTAAGCCTTGAAAAAAAGGAGAGAGATCTATAATAGAGAAACAAGCTAAACCACTCTAAAGAAAAATGATTTAAAGCTACTCAGACTTTTGCTGTAGGGTTATGTACTCTGTCTCTGATGTTGAAATGATTGGTGTGATCATTGCTGTTAAGGGGCTGACTATGGGCTAGTTTATAATATCAGACATTTCCTGTCTAATTCCATTGGTGTTGAGGGTGATACCAGTGCCAACTCTGTTTTGGAGTCTGCAGTCTCAGCAAACGGAGCCCAGCTACACATAACTGATTTTCACCTGCCTAATTTCCTATTTTATCTTCTTGTCAGAACTCTGATGCCAAAGGACTTTGGTATCTAATCCCTTTGGGAGACAGGTAAAAAGCAATATTTTTCCATTGTTTTCATGTTGCATTCTTGGGACCTAAATATAATTATTCACAATCAAAGCTCAAACACACTTAGAAACTTTGTATTACAGAAATCAACATGAGTGGCTTTCATACATTTTCACTACGTCATCTTCAGGTTTTCTAGAAATAACTTGATGAAAATAAGAAAAAGCACTGAAAAATTATGAAAAAAGGATAGAGTGCACATGTGAGGGAGAAGAACGCAAGGAAAAGAGAAAACCAAACAACTGAGTAATAAAGAAAGAATGAAAGAGAAAAAAAGAAGAAACAAGAAAAAGTCCAAAGAAATAAATTTGCAGACTGTATTTGATAAGTATAATTGCTGTGCTTTGTACAAAGGCTTCTGTTTTTGATTAGAGACTCAGAGATAGGTACTGCTAAAACAGTATTTAAAATTCATTATTTTTTTCCTTTTCCTTTGAATTCTTCATTATGTAAAACATGTACTCCAGTGCTTTTAGAATCTTTTGTTCTTTTCATTGAGTTGTTCCATTTTTATTTTAATTTTACTGCCCTTGTAGTCAGGATATTCTCTAAAAATGCTCCCTATCTGCTAAGAACAAATGCTCCTACAGTGCCTGCTTCCCATGTCCTCTTTAAAATTCCTTTTCTAAGTGAAAATATAATTTTGTTTGTCTGCTTCTTTGTTTTAAACACCTGCCTGCTTTTGTTTCTTAAGCAGATTTCTTACACAGGCACGGTGCCAATGGGTCAGGTCCACTCTCACTTTTCTTGCCCAAATTTAACCAAAGGCAATGACAGTATGGGACTAGTAGATACAACCAATGCAAAATCAAATAATCATTATTTTTATTTTGTAAATATTATTTTTTATGCTTTTACCTGAAGATCTAAAAGGGACCACTTACAGGGACGTCAGTAAACTTCACTCTGAAGTGCCAGAGTGCTTTGTTCCGTAGGCAGAGAATTGGAAAATGGTTTTGGGTTGGGATGGAACCTTAAAGCTCATCCATTTCCACCCCTTGCCATGGGCAAAGACACCTTCCAAGCTGTGTCCAACCTGGCCTTGGACACTTCCAGGGATGGAGCAGCCACAGCTGCTCTGGGCACCCTGAGCCTCACCACCCTCACAGCCACTAATTTCTTCCTAATACCGAATCCAAATCTCTCCTCTTTTGGATTAAAATCGTTCCCTCTTGTCCTGTCCCCATCTGCTCAAGTCCTTGTTGTTTTTTGTAAGCCCTCTCTGAAATAAACTGGACCAGGAGAGCAGCTCCTTTATTAAGATCTTAGTTGAAAATCAGCTTTGGGTGGGGAAGCTCGAGGGGATCGCACACGCTGCTGCTCCCAATGGATAAGGCAGAGAAAGAGAAGTACAGTTTTGTCTCCTTAGGTAAAGCTGGGGCTCCCAACCTCAAAAGAATCCCAAAGGAAGCTGTGCTTCCTCGTTGTCAGGGGATGGCTGTTTGTTGGGTACTGTTGAGTCGTGGCGACAGAACAAAGCCGCTCCAGATGATAAATTCCTTCTTTCCACTATTTTCTTGACCTGGGAACACTATTCTCTGTTCCAGATGTTATTTGGGCTCATTGTTTTAGGGGTTTTTAAATCTGAATAATATCCCAGCATCCTTTGCACCCCTTCTCATTTGCATACAGCCCATTGATGTCACCCTCCTCCCAGTCACAGGTGCCATTTAGGGGAGCAGCAGAGGCATTACCCAACAGAAGGGAAAGGGCATATAGGTGAGACAACTGGGGACCAAAACAGAGGTCAATAATTTAACATTAACAATTAACATTAATTAGGAATCAGAACAAAATAAGGCTTGAAATTTTAACTTTAACAACTAACACGGAAACCGAACAAACTTAGGAACTTGTTCCTAACACTCTCTAAGTACTGAAAAGCTTCAGTGTGGTCTCCCCAGAGGTTTCTCTTCTCCAGGCTGGTACAAGGTACAAGTTCCCACATCAATTTATCCAGTGTCACCCACCTTTGAGCTTGTGATCTTTAAGATGGCAGAGGAAATAAAGCCAGACAAGCAGCTTAGCCCACTGAAACTTGTGCCTTTCAGCTCCTTTCTGCTCCCCAAAATTCATTGAGCAAATGGCTATTTAGTTAGACAAGTTGTTTCGATACAAGCTTATAGGACTCCATGCAAAGAAACATTTTTATTGAGGGAGAAAAGCCTCATGATGGTGCTTGCTTTTACTGTGGGCTTCAGCATTTCAAGAGTTATGGACACCATCCAAGCAATGCTAATGTGCAGAGGCAGTATCAGGCTGATATACTGAGCACCATTACTTACTGTGGACTTTTTAAGAAGTTAGGAATTGAAGGCTGAATTCTCAAGACAGTCCTCTCAGCAGTTCAAGGACTTGGGCTTAGAGTTATCCATAAATTTTGTTTATGTTTATTCAATAAGGGCTAAGTCAGTGAATGCTGCAAAGAATCATTTACTTAAACATAAATGGGAATTAATTAGCCCACCAAATGAAGGCAAAGGAATTCTGAAGCAAGGACTCACTCATAGGCACAGTAACACATCATCTCTTTGCTCGATGGACCTAAAATTTCTTTTAAGGGTGCCTGTGAAATAATCTTGTTTCCTTTGTTTATCACCCAGTTTGCACAAATATCTCTCTTGAAATGGGAAACTTTCCTATGGCAGCCATTTCAGCAGCTGATTTCTCATTGGAAAAAAATTCCTCCGAAAAATACATTTTGCTGTTTATTGATTAATGATTATTTTTACTTGAGCTGTGTGCAAAGATTCAGCATCAGGTGCATTTCCACCCTCCCAGCCCTCTGTTCAGCACATCAATTGGTGCAGTCTTCAGTTTGCCAGTCCTGCAGTAAAAGAAATTAATGGACTATCCTACTTCATTTCATGGCATCTGGGTGATGGAGTACAGAAACTGCTATAAACTCCGGGGTTCAGTGGGATTGCTGGCATGAGCAAGGTGTACAATATTTGGCCAGCATTTCACATCATCATTAACCAGGCAGAGTTAAAATTATCCCAGCAGCCTGTCTGGAGTGGAAGCAGAAAAAGTGGCGCAGGCTGTGCAACCTCCTGGCTATTAAATTGACCCATTGTCGCTTTTATTTGTTCCTTAACTTAATTTTCTGCTGTACTCAAATAAATGAGACCACTTACAATGTAAGAGGAAGGACCAATTCATCTGGCCAATATAGCATTATTAAAATTATATGTGCTCCACAGTTTATAATCAAATATGATGCTCTTCCTGAAATAAGCACTGTCTGTATGTAATGATACTCACTAATGGGTCTGCAGGGTACCCAAGCACAGTAAATTCAAATGGTGACTATATGGGGATGCTGTAGGTTTTTCCTTCCTTTTCTGTTATTTTAATAAAGAGAATAGTCAGGAAAATAAGGGAAAATTTCCTCTAAGGTAAACCAAGGAAATCTCATTTAATTATATCTTATAAATCTCATGCTAGTGTATGTTTTTCTAAAGCATCAACACTTAGAATCAATTTTTTTAAAACTGCATTTCCCTGAACAAGAAAAATGACAATCACATCCTTTAAAATTGTATTTCCCTGAATGGGAAAAGTGACATTCTTCACAGACAAGAAGAAAATAATGAAAATGACAGTTGAGGATGAAAAAGCAGATGGAAAACACAAATAGAAGTAAAATCTTTTGCTGCTGAAGCTGGGCTCATGAACTCAGAACACAAAAATTGTCACTGCTGTTGTATAGTCCCTGTACCTGGGGAGGCTCCTCAGGATCCTATGACCATGAGAACAAGAATTCTCTAAATTACAGATATATTTTTGGAGATACTGGGTGCTGACAGGGTAATTCGTGGCAAGCCTGAGGACAAACATAAATACTTTTCTTTGCCCTTTGAGATGAAGCGAATGCAGCAGATCAGAGAATGTTGCACTGCAGAAAGGGTGTGATTCAGCATTATGACTTATTTATAGTCCACACCTTGTAAAAACAAAAAACAGAGGGACAGGGGTGGAATCACAGGCTGAGCGAGGTCAGCAGAACATCCTTAGAGCTTCACTTACCAGCAGATACATTTCCAAGTTTACCTCAGTTCATCATCAATAACTTTCCTTAATTCAGTGGAAATTGCAGGTGAGCACCTGATATTGTGAAACTCCCTTGGTACAATCAGTACCCTGAAACTCCTGTGGCATGTTTTCCTTCCTGTGCTATTTCCATCTGCTTTTTATTCCTCTATTGATTTTAATGGACTTCAATTGCAGTATCTTGTTTCTGAATCTTCAGAGCTTTGTTTATAAAGAGCACAGACTACTAGATCACTAGAATAATTTTTTCTCCCCTCAGACATCTTAAGCATTATTTTTCACACTGGTGTATTATTTTAATTGAGCTAAATTTAGAAACATTTAGATATCTTTCAAATCCTCTGCAGTTTCACTGCTGTTTAATGACTTTTTCTTTATGGATATATTGTGATAATTGACAATTACGTAGTACTGTGTGTCATCTAACTCTGATGTTTTGAAAGCTCAGAACTGGTTCAATCTGTAGTTTAGTCACAAAGTAAATTCACAAACCATTCCATCATAATCTACCGTTCTACCATTAGCAAATGGTAAGAGAGTTTCAGAGCAGGAGAATTTTATTCCCCATTCATAAATTTAAATCACTTCTCACCCTTGTATTTCACGTTTATGGAAATGAAGCTTGAATTTTAAGTTTAGCAGCTCTGAGTACTGAAGTGGGAACTACCAACTCCTCCCCTCATCTTTCTAGCCACTGCAAACCTTCTGTACCCACTGCCAGTGAGACAAAATATTCATTACTTACAAATAAAACCTCACAAAGTCATGCATAATTGCATTTTGATTGCAAAGCTGCTGCAATCAGTGTCAGTAACCAAAAATCTTCAAAAGTGGAATTTTAATTCAGATTTATGCTCTCTCCAATTGGCCAGATTTTCAGTGTCATTCTGGTAAGTTATGTACATTTGAGTGCTTAGCATTGCCCTTTGAGAATAGCTCAGGGAGGAGAAACCAGTGAAGCAGAGTCTGGCTACAGACTGAGTTTAACTTACTTTGTACCTTCCCACACCAATCTCATCAGAGCAAAGTGCATATTCAGGCAAGCCACAACCCAGACTCCTGAAAACTTTAGCCCTTGAGCCACAGTTCAGTTCCCAGAAAGATGCTCTGTCCTGGAAACTCCTGGAAAGATGGAGGATAAAATGCAAAAACAAGTTTGCCTCTATCTGACAATTTCTCTCAAAGAGCCACTCTTTAGGAGAACAGAGAACAATACTGAACTTTTCCAGACAAAATTCTGATTTGCCTTCTCTGCCAATGAAATGACTTCAAGGCTGTTGTTAACAAAATTGCCTGGTGATTCCTGCCAAAACAGGATTAATCTGTATTTTTTCTGAGAAATTACAGTGAGAACCCTGATTTCTAGAACCAAATTCCTGCTAAGTAGTTGAACTCTCCCTGACGTGAATATCCACTTAAAGCTGGATAACATGTTCTTCATTATAGCCCAAATGACTGAAGCAGTTTGACATACACAGAAGATTTCTCTCCTCTGACAGAACTGAATTTCCTTTTGGTAAATTTACTGTGTAGAAAAATGTCCCAAACAAATTTTAACCACGTGCTCTTCGAGTTGGAAACTCATTCAGCAAAAAACCATATTGAAGTGCAATGCCAGCCTGTGATTAAACTTCAGCTTTCTTCATCTGTCCCTATCCAACAGCAAGGAAAAGTTTTAACCTAAGACTAGGTAAGCTATAAAAGATCCTGAAGAAAACAAATCCCTAGTCGAAGGCAGTATCTGCAGTTTTTTAGCCTTGCTTTTTGGAGGTTCACTGTATCCTCTCACTTTGGCAAATGTGAAGCTCTTCCAGACAACCTGCCTTGACACCTCCTCCCTCCCAGCCAGGCAAAGGTAACTTTAAAAAATGCAGCCTTTTAGCAGCATAATGCATTTCCAGGAGCAATGCCCCACATCTTTATTCATGGTGTGAATGATGATAGGAGTGGTAATAATGAAACAGGGTCATAAGGGTTTCCCATTGTGAGCTAGTATTAATCTAATTTCCTACAGGGTGTTTATCTAAGTCAGAAATAACCAAGCAGTTCAAAACACTTTGGCAAGTCTCTGATGGAAGGAAGCCTGGTAAGAGCAAAGGGTTGCTGGAGAATACTAAATTGTATTTATTCAGCTCTGCTAAAGGCTAAGCTGATTCTGGCAGGGTTTTGCCAGAATCTATCCAGTGAAAATTGTCTCATTATTAATTTTATGAATGGTTACAGCCATCAACATTTAAAATAAAAATCCAACAATGAGGATTCAAGACTTTCGTTCATAATAACAACAATTCTTCCACTCTCAAAAATTTGCATGAACACAAAAATGTCTATGGGAGGTTTTAATTAAATAATAAAAGGTAGTGCTAATGTAGGTACTTTACACACCCCCTCCAAGTGTAGCAAAAGGCACGAGCTACCCACTCTCCCATTAACTTTTAGGCTGTCACCAAAGCAGGGAATTTTTGCAACTCCATTTCTGCTTTGAGTGAAATTTTCCTGCCTTGCCCTGCTGTTCATAGGCTGTCTTTAAAGATGTGGACACTTTGAAATATTGGGAGCCCAGTATTTCATTTCCATAAAGGAAAACTTGAGCTTTTCCAAGAGAAGAGCAAATCTGTACTGCTGTCATCTCTAATCCTAGCAAATTTTTTTTTGGCTGTTCATCCACTGAGATTGCTAACCTCAGGATGTGATGCAATGCTAATTAAGTGAATATCAGGTTTGGGGTGGTAGTGGTGGAGCAGACACCTGCCTGGCCTTGTGAGCAGTGCCAGTCCTTGTCACACCAGCAAAGATGTGGCTGGAGAGTCCCTGAGAACCAGAGCTTCCAGGTGAGAAACAATTCCCTAAATCACAGCATGGGAATGTGGTACACGCTGTAGAAAATGGCTTGGTGGAATTAGCATATCTGACAGCCAAGCAATTTAACTAACATTCAACCTCATACTTAATGAATAGTCCATATGTCCAGAGAAGCAGATAATTTATAGTCTAACATTTTCTTTTGATCTGTCGTTTGCTCTTCCTCTGTAGAATTAAATTACTTCTCAATGCACAAGGGAAGGAGGCGAAGGGAAGAAGTCTTTTTATTTTTAATTAGAATGTGCTAAATGGTAATAAAGTAATGTGAATACAGCAGAGACCTCTTAAATCCATAACAGTAAATCTATTGCTGCAACAGGTCCATCCTTTATCTGGTGCTCATTTAAGGAGCCTTCACCTGACGTGCCACACTGACATGAACTGATGCTAATGGAGTAATATATTTAAAGAATTCAATAAAGCATCTGTTGTAGATTGTGATATGCCTTGTAATTTTATTGACAGAGGTTTGTTTTGTCCTGAGACATGTAAAATGCTTGGTTAAATGGCTTGATTATATAGTACTTTTAAAATATATTCACTTGGCTGGTGTCTCATACCGAGTAGCTTGTCAGTGATTAATCAAGATGATATTTAAAATGCAAATAATTGGATTGGCTTTTAAAAATTAGGATTTCATTCCCTAGGGAATTAATTCTAATATGTGTGGCAGCAGCAGTAATCTGAAAATTATGTTTTCTTGTATGCAAGTGTCAAGGTATTCGGTCAAACAACACAGAAGGATGGTTTAAAGCCATCTGTGAAGAAGGGGAAAGACATAATATCAGAAATAAAAATGCAACCAAAAATATTTTTTTTATTCATTAGTTAAGTAAAGTACACAGGATTTTAGACATATTTCCATGATGTGTTTTTTTGTTTGCTTTTTTTTTTGTATATATGAAGACAGCTCACTGCTTCTTGAGTAAAAGTGGATTTTGGCTGTGGCAGTAAGCTTCTTTTACCTGAAAGCAATTATTCCCACTTTGTGTATGAAATTGCCTATTCCCTCAATCCTCTGTGATCTCAGAAGCTGGAAGAGGCTCAGGAGACACGAGGTGTTCTCTGTCCCATTCACACCTCTGGCCAAGGGGACACAAGCAGTGTTTGGACACAGCACAGATGAGTATGGGAAGGTTCCTTTATTTATTTATTAAAATATTTGTTAAGCACCACTAGCTTTTATTAGATACCACAGCTGTCATATTTGAAATGGGTCTTTTTTCCTCAATCATCTTCCCTGCTTCTTTGGTGGGCACTTGGTCCCAAGCCAAGCCCTCCAGCATCGCTCCCCTGCCCAGGCTCAGCAAGGCACAGTGCCTTGGGTGTTGTTAACCATTCCCCTCCCCTGCTCCTCTCCCTTTTAGAACAGGTTTGTTTCCCTCTTTTCAGCAGGAGAATTTATGGCTTCACATTTCAGAACGTTTTGTGGCAAGGAAAGTAAATCATTTTTTGGAGGGATTATTGGTCCTTGAGAACAGGGCTTTGAGGTGCTTGTAGGATGCATGTGTTCACAGATTGTGGAGCTCTTCTGCTCAGTGCCTTGATTTAATTACTGTTGGTGCACTTTGTTCCTTTATTTTTAACAGATATATTTTGGGAAATGGTGCTGCTTTTGCTTTGCTAGAAACAAGGGTGATTGCACACATCGTAAGGTTTTGTACCACAGCTTTTTGTTTTAATCTTAAATGACAGCTACATCTGTTGGAAGTTTGTTCCTATCTTCTGTTTAGTTGGTTTGGGTTTTTTTAGTTGTTTTTTGGGGTTTTTTTAAAAACTTGGCGGGTTGAAGGAGCTTTATTAATGACAATTTTGCGAGGCTCAAAGAGTTCTGGAGATGCTCTTCCCAGCCTGGTTTTGTTCTTTGGGAGAAGTTCCAGGTGACTCCAGAGCTTTGGTACCAGCAGCACCTTTCCTGGGGAAGAAAGGCAGAAGCAGACATTGATTTAATTGCAGGCTGAGGTTTGCTGTGTTTTTTGGTTTGATTTTTTTTTTTTTTTTTTTTTTTTTGTGACACTGAGGTTAAGCTCAGGGGACACACATGGATTTAGATGGTGCATTATGGACAAAGCCTGTCACAATTTTAGCAGGAGTTTCAGTTCCCTTTTCCTTCTCCTGGAGTCAGGTCGTACTTGCCTGTTGTAATTTGATGTCATGGTTTCTATGATTCATTTGGCATTTTATGTGTTTTCTGCACTGCATCTCAATATTTCCATCATAGCATTCTCATTTGCTATTAGTTTAGTCAACTGGAGGCTGCAGTAGAAGCAACTTGTCCAATTATTTTTAATTTTTCTAGGTTTATTCATGTGTTGACACATTCATGTTTAGTGCAACACTCCTGATAAAATTACTGAGATGTTGCCCAGTGTTTACATTAAGCAGCAGAGAATTCCAACACTAGAAAATATGTGTGTGCAAACAGTCTAAATTAAGAAAATACAGAGAGTGCTGTAGCTAGAAAAAATCTCCAAACCCATAAAAGCAATCTTTATCTGAAAAAGCTTTAAAAAAACCACTTCTATCTTCTTTTTCTGGCCTTAGTGTGGCCGGACTGATGTTTACTGCCCAGGATCATTACAGACCTGTCCCCAGTTATCAGTCAAAGCATTTGCCTCCCAAGCTCGTGGTGTTGAAACAAGTTTTAGTGAAGATATTTCTTCCCTCTTCACTGCTCTAGATGTCCCAAGCACCCTCCCTGCTCACCAGGAGGTGGCCACCAGAAAGGATGTCAGGGTTTGCCCAAGTGCACACCTACAGCACAGATCAGAGACCTCTCCTGAAACTGTGCAAGCCAAAAGACTTCTACAGATTTTTTTCTAATTCCAAAATACTTTCACATGATACTGTAAAAATCAAAATGTTATTGCAGTAACTGCATTAAAATGTTATTACAGTGCAATGAATGTGAGCTGGACTTTTAGCTAGAATTTTAATTATTTTGGGGTGTTGCACCAACTCTGGTCATCAGGTCTAGATAGGGAAGACTAAATTTCTCTTAAGCTTCTGCTCTTAAGACTCAGCAAAATCATTAAAATTAGGACATTAAAAAAAACTCAGAACAGCTCCATAGATGCAATTTACTACCTTATTTAATTATTAGCTATGATTAGTCTAATTGTACAACTTCATTAGTTCTTCTTTTCCCCACTTAAAGACAATATGGAATCTTTAGGCAATTACAGCAAATAATGAGCCTTCAAGTAGTAGCACTAAGCCACTAAAACCACGGACTCATAGAATGGGGTGGAAGTGAGCTTAGAGCTCATCTCATTCTGACTTCCCATGGGCAGGGACTTCCACTATCCCAGGTTGTTCCAAACCCCATCCAGCCTGGCCTTGGACACTCCCAGGGATGGGGCAGCCACAACTTTAAAACAGCCTAAATTCAATCTGATAGTGGTTCAATATGAAGTTAGCAACAAATATTGCCACTAAAATACTACTTCTAGTGAAAATTGTCAGAAAAGGAGCTGCAATATTAACCTATATTCAAGTCAAATATAGTTAGGTGTGGATAAACATCAAGCTTCTTGCACTGAGTATTTTTTCATGCCTGTCTTGGGTTACAGCACAGGATGTGATAAAAGGTATCTATTCTCTCATCATCTGTTGAGGGTGGGGCAGTGATCCTGATCTCCATGGGTGATATTCTGCTAATGGGCCATCCATTGAAACCAGGTGGGGCATGGTTCTTTATCTTTTCACAACCCATCCTTCCTGCAGGGAGTTCTCTTCTGCTCATGGCCATTGAGTCCCACTATGGGACTGATAAAATTACTGCATCCCATTGGAAGTTGCCCCAGCCAGGGGGAAGAGCCCAGGATAAAACCAGGTATTTTGGGACACTAAGGCAGCCCTTGTTCCCTGGACTCCAGAGAAAAACTGGACTTTTCCACATCGTCACTAGATCTTCAGAGGGAAACTGCACCTTCTACAGGAGCACTGCTCCAACTGAACCACATCTGTCACTGCAGGAGGACTTCAGTCACCATTTAATGGGACTGCTACCAGCACCCTGCCTGATGGGGTGTCAGGTTGTATTCTGAATTTGTCAGAGTTTGGTGTTTGTTTCTTTGTAGTATTGTATTTCTACTTCAATTTTCTTAGTAAAGAACTGTTATTCCTAACTCCCATATCTTTGCATGAGAGCCTCTAGATTTCAAAACTATAATAATTCAGATAGAAGGGGTTTATATTCTCCATTTCAAGAGAGGCTCCTGCCTTTCTCAGCAGACACCTGTCTTTCAAACCAGGACAGTGTCCTACTTGCAATGCTTTCTCTGAACCAATGAATTTTACAATTTTTGTTACTTCTTTATTAAAAATTACCTGAGCAACCTTGTTAACAGCTGCAGATGTTGCTAGTTGTATTTGACTGAGGCTACTCATTTCTTAAACACAAAATGCTGTTGGGAATATCCATATGGATATTTTTATCTATAATGATATCAATGTCCATATCTGTTTCTCTCTACAAATGTATATTTTTATACTAATGTATTAGTAATAATTATTTATTATTATTTATATATTCATCTGTAATATACAAAAATACAATAATATATTTTGCAATAATAAGGAATACAGTTTTGTTTGTAGTCTGTCTTTGCAAAGTATTTTATGAACTAAAGCAAACACAGAAATACCTCACTAGAAATAAGCCATAGTCATGGACCACTGCCAAATAACATTATATCTGTGTGCTGATCCCCAAGTTAATACAGTTATTTTCCAGTGAAAAAGCAACTTCAACATATTTGCATCCACCTACCTTTTTCCCAGAGCGTGTAGTTACTTAAAACACAGGAAGAATTATAACATTTCCAGTCAGAATTGTTGGAAAGAGAGTGGAACCACAAAAGAGGCGACTGGTTTTGCTTATGCTCCTTGACCTGTCCCATGGCTCCAGTTTTCATGGGGCTCCAGTTCCCCACATTAATCTCTCCTAACATAGAGAGATTCCAAGATTTTACTTATTCCTGGGAAACAGGGAGCTTGGCTGGATCTGGTCAGAGAGAAGATGTGGGGAAAATCACAAGATGCTTTTTAAAATGAACAATAAATTTTGTATTACAATTAATTTTCCAAAGACAATTGACATGAACTTGCATATGCTTAATTAAATACCTTTTTAGAAAAGAAGCTACCTAACACAGCCCTCTAAATTTAATCAAATTACTGTGGCAGAGAACATGGTGATGCCCTTCAGTGAAAGTGCCAGCATGAAATCCTTGAACATAAGAGGAGCAGCAATAGCCTGACTATTTTCGCAAGATGGTTTGGACAAGCAGATGACCAGATGGAGGAGAGGAGAAGCAAACACTCCACGGCTGGCAAGCACCCAAAGCTTCTTGAACCTCATGTACTCTTCCCTAATAAATATGTCATTTCAATACCAGCCATGGTAATGCAGTGATAACAGCAGGAGAATAACTCTCCTTATAATTGTGTGAGACACCCAGATACGTTCCCCTGTCTCCCTGACTAATGTTTCCAACATGACTTGTTAGCTTCTGCAATGATCAAGCAGCTATTAAAGATAAAACTGTGTTAACCTTTTCAAAAATTAGAAGCGCATGACTGTAACTGGAACTACAGTGGCTTCCCGGAGCCTGGAGCCAGAGGGTGAAAGATCACCCTGCTGAGACATTAGGAAGGGATGTATTATTTATTTAGTGTGTCTGAACCCCACGTGGAGGATGTGGCCCCGTGCAAATGCCTCCTCCTTGCTGTGTGGCTGCTCTAACCCGTGCAGGCAGGTAAGCAGAAAGGTCCTGGAGCAGCTTGTACAAGAGAGGTAAATTATTTCTCTATTTAGCTTCCCTCCCTGGAACAGAGTCTAGCAGATTGATCATGGAAAAAGAACTCTTGAAACTCCGGAATCAACCACATTTTTCTTCATTTTAAGTTGGAACCCAAACCATCTTAATCCTAAAGGACTTGTGAGAAGCAGCTCAGCCATCAGAGTTTGTTCACATTTGTACCTCCAGTCACAGAGCCATGAGTTTGGCACTAACATAATATTTAATGTAGAAACCCCTCAAGGATGGCAGCAGGGGTGTCATGTCATCCATGACCTGACAAACTAGAGGTGTTGGACATTCAGAAATTACCTTGTCTGATGATGCAGGTGAGTGAAAAATCATCCTTGACATGCATAAGCTGTAATAAAAAACACAAGTCTTTGTTTATTGATAAGTATAATCTGTAGACTACAAGTGACAAACAAGCAATAAATCCCAACTGGATATAAGAATGACTGGCAGTCCAAAATTCCCTAGCAGTGTACACTGAAAAACTTTCTGGATTTGTTTTCCTAAATAAACTTTTTACTGAAGTTATCAGAGCTTCTGATGGAATAAAGCTCATAATAAAAATAGATAATAGCAGAATGAAAATTGCAGAAATGTAATATACAATCCCAGGCACATGGAATATTTATAAGGTCTGACTTCTATTAAAGTAGCATCTCAGTCGCATTTTTGAGATTTTAATATCTGCAAATAATTCTCTCTCTTCCCACAAGGACTGGTAAAAAGATCATCTAAATGAGCATGTCCAAATTAACTGTTTCCCTCTCTCAAGGCTGGCAAACATGGCAAACCATTCCTTTGGAAAACCGGGTCTACTACCTGCTTTTGTACAACAAAATGGAAAGAAGCAAAATCCATGAGGAAATACACAAAGGGCTAAAGCTGCCCTGTGTGAAAATGTTTCATGGTTTAGGAGCTGCTGCTCTCTTGGCAGAGCTAAAATACAGCCCATAAAAATTCAGGCAACAAAAGAGTGGGGTAGGCAGTGATGGAAAGTGCCTGACCTAGAGGTAAAAGAGAGAATTCTTGCTGAACTTGGATTTTGGTGGTCACTTCCACCATGAGAAATTCACCCTAAATGGGCAGTGAAGCTCACGGGGACCCTCCAGTGACACACAGCAGCAAACAAGCAGTGCAGGTAATTGTTCATCATTGCTCAGTTCATTCTCTTCATTTTGTTAAGAAACACAACAAACCTGAACTCTTAAACAAAAGCATTTTGAGATCTAGCCAAAAGTCCATTTCGTTGTAGCATCTTCTAACTTCAGTTGCTCTTCCCACCTTTAGCTATGAATTACAATTATGAATTACAAATAAATGTACAAATAAATGTGACGTATACCATGTCACACACGTTTCTCATCTTGCATCTCAATCAAGGCTTCCAATCTGCAGGACAAAATAAGTTTTTCGCATACCAGTGTGAGCAAGGCAGGCAGGGATATTATATTTTGCATATGTTCTCTGATACTTGAGGATCAGAGTCCCATCTGCTCAATAAAATATTTGCCTATGAAAAGAAATGGAAAAATAATTGACTAGAAAATGTCTTTAGTACTGTGGCATATATATATCTTTTCCCAAACATAAATTTTGTGAAGTCAGAGATATTAAGAAGAAAAAAAAAATCTATAAATACCTCTGATAAAAAGCAATTAAATTAAAATCCAGGCAAAATTAAATGTCATAATATTAATGGTCCATTTAATATTTTGATGACAACTATAAACATAATGCAATTTCATGAATTTACAGCTTTAAAATGCAAACTGATAGCCCACAACAGTGAAATTTTAGTCACAAAGAAATAAGTACTTTTTATTCTAATGTCCCTGCAGATAAATTTCTCAGTAGTAATAAAATGGCTTTGAACTTCTCAACTACCATTTAAAAAAACAGTAAGTAATCCATAACTGAAGCCCTGTTGTGTTTAAAATATGTGTAGCAGCACATTGATCAAAATATAATCCCAGATACCTGAATGCAAAGTTAGGAGGATTTTTCTCCAAAATAATTTTGTAAAATTTCCTGGCTTAAACTGCATATTTATTTTTCTCGGTCCTCTGAGATATAAGCACTTTAGTGGAAATAACCTTCTTAAGCTTTTTGAAAAATCATTAAACAGCCTATGAGGACTGTGAGTTCACTGGAGGGTAGAAGGAAATGGAAATCATGGTGAGCCAGTTGGAATAAGGTGTCCTGGAGCAAACTGTGGGGAGTGGAAGGGCAGAAATTAGGAATATCTTTCATTATTACATTTGCATGCAAAAGCACACATCACCCAAACCTCACACACACACATCTGGAAAAAAAAAAAAAAAAAAGGAAAACTACAAAAGGAGCAAGACAATTGTGAGAGGCAGTACAGCTGAAGGAGATGCTCAGACTCTTCATGGAACTTGAAATGAAAGTCAAGTGGAAAGGGACAATCCATGCTCTTTTCCTCAAGTGTCACAATACCAGGGCTTTTCACAGTAAGATTAAATTTTCCCTTGTGAAAATAGGAATTCTTTAATAATACTGGAACTTGTGTCCTCACCTGTTTTCTCATGTAAAAGCTGTGCTAAATTTTCCCCCACTGTTGTTTTCTCTTTGGATTTCCTCTAAGGAACGTTCAGGGAAAATGGACATTTTGTCTTTCTATCTCTAAATCTTTTTCAAATTCTAATTATGCTTAACCTCAATGATCAGATCTCCACATTTCTAAAGTCAGAATTCTTCTGCTATTATTACATAAAATGCAAATAAAATAGATCTAAATTGTCCCATATGTGTTTGGCCCATCTGCAGAATGTTACGCTAAAAGGACAATTTCAATATATTCTCCTCAGGTTTGTTTGTTTGTTTTTGGTTTTGGGGGTTTGGGGGGTTTTTGTTGTTGTTTCTGTTGTTGGGGGGTTTTTTGTTTCTTTGTGGGTTTTTTGTTTGTTCTGGGTATTTTTTTTTTTAATGGTAGGGGGGTGTCAGAAATCACAATTCTCACAAAGAGCAAATGTGCTTAGAATCCACTCTTATTATCTGCAGTCACAACAACCAGGAGTGAACACTGTCGTGTTGTTACTTTACAAGTGACATAGTCACACTTGAGACTAACGCATTTCAGGCAACTCTAGGGGATTTCAGAATTTAAGGTCCTGCTGCCACTGAAATGAGAGCAAAACCTTCATTATCTTTTCAGAGAGGGGTCTGTCCTTATGACAGCTGCCAAGTGAATGTGACAAGGACAGTGGAGGTGACATCTCGGAGCTGCCAAGGGCAGGGAGCAGTCCTAGCCTTGGTGCTGCCAGGGTATTTCCAGTTAAATACTTTGACTATTGATGGCAAATTAGGGCTTTTGCTGCACCTTGCGAAGAGGGGAAATGGAACAGGAGAGTCTGAGTGGTGAGTCCAACATGCCCAGGTCCCCAGGGCTTGCCTTGGGGGCAGGGATCAGAGGTGGGACCGTGTAGAAGATTTTGGCTCTGTCCAAGAGCGCTGGGTCTCCGCTGAGGTTTCCCTTTCAATCACAGAATCACAGAATGCTTTGTGTGTGAAGAGACCATATTATCCAGCTCCAACCATGGGCAGGGACACCTTCTCTAGAGCTGTTCAAATTGGCACTGAGTGCTTTTAGAGATGGAGCATCCACAGCTTCCCTGGGCCCGCTGTGCCCCCACCCTCACAGGGATGAATTCTCCCTAAAATCCCATCCAACCCTGCCCTCCTTCACCTTAAGGCTGCTCCCCTTGTCCTGTTTTTCCATGTCCTTGTGAAAAGTCCTCTCCAGCTCACCTGGAGCCCCTTGAAGCACTGGAAAGGTCTCTTAGGTCTCCCAAGGGCCTTCTCCAATTTTTGGAAATTGCCTTGGAACCAGCATTGCCTTGTCTGGGCTCCCTCATCATTACTCAGGTTTCCAAAGCAATCAACACATTCTGAGTCCTATTGAGGAGAAACATGCAGCACTCACCACTGACACCCACACAAAAATATTTTTAAATGCGGAATTATACGGCCATTAAATATTTAATATTAAGTAACCGGTGGGAATTTTAATATATTCTACTTGAAGTGAATGCATAAAGTAATGATAAAGAGGTGAAAAGAAATGCAAAAGCTGGTTCATCTGAAAGCATGTAGCAATTTTCAGTTGTATTTTATATATGAACCTATGAAATGTATACAGAAGAAATTAAATGTATAAAATGATTTATAGGTGGATTTAAAAAGCTTGCAATTTTTTTAGTTTCATACATCTTCAGGGAAACAGTTATAAATCTCTGTAACTTAAATTGCTTATCCAAGTTCTACAGAAACAGCATAAACAGAGCAAGCAATTATCTGTAATAAACTTTTTCTTTAATATTGTGGCATTCACGTTTTGGTAAAACTACAGTTCATAACTTATTTTGTGCTGTATTAGATTCTAGTTGCTAGTTGCACATATTTTTTTGCAATTCTGCAGAAACTGTCATCTTCCTGCTAGGATGATCCAGTCATTAAGTGTTAATAAAATAATAATGCAACATTACTTTTCTTTTGGAAATTAATTTAAATACCTATAGCATTGGATTTTTTCCCCTCATACACCACAGAATTTTGAAAACTCCAGAAAAACCCTTTTGTAAATGTGGTTTTGGAGTGGTGAGAAATTCAGTTTTCATTATAGCCAGTGCTGATATTTGAAATGATAATTTAAGCAATGTTTCCTGGAGTTCAGGCATCGGCTGTTGCACTCAGCAGAAGAGTCTGATGTTTTTTGTGACAGCCATCTAAAAATGTTCAATTTGAAGTGGTGTCAGCTCTGTTGAAGAAAAGCTCCATAATGGTGGAAGACGAGAGATTTGCCTCAATCTACATCCTGAAATATAAGTGAAATGTTATTATTTGCTTGGAGCAATGCCTGGGAATGGGAATCTTTGCTCTGTGAAGCACAGAACAAAACTGGGTAGAGGTGATGCAGGAGCAGGATGAGATCAGTGCTTTGGAGAGCAAAACCACTCAAACTGATCACAAGGTACAGAGTATAGTGCGTGTGTATTGTGGTGTAAAAAAACCCACAGTCTGCTTTGAATAAAGAAAAAGACAACCTATAGAGATTTTATTCAGTATAGACAAGGTGCCACTTACTCTGTGGGAGGGTTTCAAAGGAGAGATTTCCAAGTGGGATGGAGATGTGCCAGCATTGTGGTTCAAGGCGTGGAGTTTACAACCTAAGGAAATTAAAGCCAGAAATGCAATTTCCATTCAGCATCGTGCTCCCCTGGCATGTTAACCTGTGCAGCGGCATCTCTACACAGTGCCTGCTTGTTGTGTTCCAGGGCCTGAACTCTGTCTGTTAAACTCTGCTCAAATTGCTCCAATTCTGAGGTCGAGGGAGAGGGTTTTGCCTTGAGTGACCCAAGCCCCGAGTCAGCAGCTCCAAGGACACACACAGAGTCACTGCTGGCCTGGGTGGAACTTTCATGGAACCCTCGTGGCAGGAGGATGATCTTCCCTAGAGCCCTGGGATCTCTCTTTTCACCTTCATTGTCCCTGACACGGGAGTGTCTGCCTGCCACCATCCCCGATTACACCTGCAGTGAAGAAACAATCTCCCTACTTGAAACTAATGGAGCAGTCTTTTATATTTAAATCTATATATTAAAAGTTATTAATTCATTAATTTACCAATCAATTAATTTATTATATTTATTTTTATATAACATTTTTATATAAATATATAATATTATATTTTTTTAATATCTAAAAGATCCCACTGACTGAGTTAATTTCTGTCTTCTATCCATGCTGAGAAGCCTCAGAGCAGTGATAAGTTTTCCAGGTTTCCTGAAAGCAGAACAATCAACTGGCCACTCAACACAGTTCGCTTTTTTTTTTTTTTTTTTTTTTTTTTTTTCATTATTTTTATTGCAGACATCTTCCATGCCTACTTACCTTTAGATTTAATTTTTCATATCCACTATTAGCAGCAAGGTCAGATTCAAATAACAAGCTGATCTCTTTGAAGAAAACTGCTTCTGTCTTGTGCAACCTCTGTGAATTCCTGGGGTCAATAATATTTTGGTAAGCCCTATTTTCCAACTGTGAAATAATTGAACTTGGCATGGCTGCATTGGTAAGGCAGATGGTTAAAGCTTCTTACCTTGGTGCTCTCTATTTCTGCACCTCTAAAGGCTGATCCAGCCCATCTTCAAAATATATCTGAAACATCAGGAGTAGCTTAGGATGGAAAATCTCGATGGTTCCCATCCCAGGGGGCACCCTCAGTCATTGCTCCTTTGTAGGATGCTGTTGATGACATGACAGCTATTGAATTACCAGGGTTTCTGTCAGATACATTATGTTAATCCAGTAGCAGCCTCTGCTGAAGGTGGATGATGTGAATTTTTCTCTGGAGGAGTGTTTTTTCACTCAACTGAATGGGTGATGGCTCCCCCATACAAAACAGCTAAATTTCAGTGATGTAAATCCCACTCTGAGTCTGTAGAAACAAAGGAAACTTTTGGGGGTATAAGACAGTGAACAGTCCTGTTAGGAAGCAGAGATGCCATATGTATCACAATTCTGTTCTGCCGGTGGAAGAGCATTTCCTCCAAGCATGTGCTCCAGTTTCTCAGAGCTGATCCTCAAGAAAGGAAAATACCAGAAAAATACCTTCAAAAGACAAGCCAGGAACTAAAGCTTAGAAGATGACTGGTTAATAAAAATCTGTAAAAGCTCTGGTTTTGCAATACATTCCAATCTTCCTCTCACCCGCTCTGCAACACTGAGCACCTTCATATTTCTCCCAAACGAAGGTCATGGTCCCTTGTCCCCTGATATCAGCCCTCCCTGCACTGATGTGCCAGCTCCCTTCTCTGCCACAAAGTGATTAACACAATTAGGTTGAATCATGAGCTCTTGTGTCTGGCCTCCATTAGGATGAATTTTGTTCTTCTTGTCAGACTGACAAAGGGACTCTGGCTTGAAAGTCTCTCTGTTTTCTAATTATATTAGTTGGTTTAATAAGGGATATCACCTTTCCTTATGTTAAGTAATGTGTTCACTCATAGAAACACCGTTGGTATTTCATTAGCTCAATTCCCCCAGACTAAGAGAAGGGCGCATGGAAAAATGTGGTTTGGATATCGCTTACCCACTCCTCTTCCTTGCTGGGCTAGGTCCTTGCTTTGGTGCCAAGGAAAATTCTAATATCAGAGTTTGGGGGCAATCAGCGTGACCTGATTTCTGGAGTGTTAATCTGGAGGTTCCTGGCTCTCAAGGAGTGAGTCAGGTTTGGAGGCTCAGCTGGGCTGGTTCGTCTCTGCTCTCCTGCACAGGGCTTTACTCTGCACCTCAGTGAGATGCAGGCTTCCACCAAATCATCCCTCCATCAACACAGGAGCACAGAAAGATCCCCTTAATATGAAACAGCAGAATTTCCTTTTACTCTGCTCCTCAGGCAGAGTGAGCACTGCTGTTTTACTGCAAATGCTCTGTACAGAAAGTACAGGTACATTAAACCATTCCTGTGACCATGTTTGACTTTCACTCTGCAAATAGACGGGAGTAGATAGCTCCTGTCCCTCAGGAGCTGCTGGCTCCTGAGCACTGAGAGGTGCTGGGACATGCAGATGAAACATCCCTTTCTCCCCACCAAGATCTGAAAGCAGAGAGCTCCTCATCCTTCTGCATTTTGGTCCAAGGGGCTCTGAGCACACGGAGCCAACAGGAAGATGTGTGATTAGGTAGCTCCCAAACTTCAGAAACATTTTCATTTCAAATTCTGTCTTCCTGCCACGCATTCTTCTGCAAGCAGACTCCGAGGCAATTTATTAACAGCTCTGGAGGAGTGATATCTGCAGAATCTGTTTTTCAGCTTTTGACAGCTGAGCAGGGCTAATGTTACTGTTTGAGAGGATATTCTGTATATTCAATGAAGGATCCTTTGAAGATGCAAATGAAACAGCTTATCTGAGGCAAAAAGCTAAAAAACCATGCTAATATTTTAGATCATTTATCAGCACATAGGGGGGGAAAAAATGGTAGAGCATATTTTCCAAAGGTTTTTTTTTAAGCACAATCAAGTTTCAACCTGTGTTTCTTTCTGGCTCTACTTAAGTAAATATTTTAATAGAATGCATTACAATGCGTACACACACACAAGTCAAAGTTAAGCACTTGAATTACTTTAATTTCTTAAAATAAAAAATTAAAAAACAACACTGAAGATGGTTCCACAGCCTTGAAAGCTTAAAAAAAAACCCCAACACCTCAGACAGACCTAAGCTCTGAAATGAGGGGTTTTAAAGAAATGCTCTGAGTATTATATAACGAAAAGTTATAGAGATGCTCTGAGAAGAAATAAAGGGATTTTTGATCACATTAGGGATTTAAAATGAATCATGGAAATCTTAACATTGTTCTTGAACTTTCCCAGAACAGAGGTCTTCCTTTGGATGAATACTACAAGGAGGGTGGAAGAGGAAGCTAGAGCAAAGTAGGATTGACATGCATGATGAATTACAGTTCATTAATCCAATTAATGAGTAATTCCAGAAGCTTTAATCCCAGATAAAGCTCTTTATCATAGCTTTGGTGGCTAGTGCTGCACTGACTAACTAAAAGCCTGTCAGCAAATCCATTGCAAGCTTCTATTTTATGAAGCCTGCCATGCACTACCAGAGCTCTTTTGGAGCTACTTTGTCCAAAGCAATAATGAGAAATACAGAGAAAAGAGAAGTCTCTATACTTATTTGACTGGATTCTCATTACAAAATGTTTCCAGGTACATTTGAAAAGACACAGGCCAAGTGAAAGTAACATCAAATATTGATAAGAGCACTTGGGCCAGAAAGCAAAAGTCTGTTCCTGTTTCTGATGTCATCTGTGTGCAGGATTTCCTCATGAACATTCTGTTGACTGATGGGAGCCAGTGAAGGATAATGAGGTGTTTTCCAATCTCTGTTCCATTTTTATTCTCTTCAATTTTTTTGGTAGAACCACCTAAAACTGTGATGATTTCTTGCATGGTTCAGAAATACAATCGCTCCTCAACTCACACAAAGAGGGATAAAAAAAGGAATAAAGAGGGGGAATAATAGGAATTTACACACTGGTTACCCTCATTGTCTGCAGACAGCCCAGCAGAATAGAGCTCATAAGAGGGAGTTAAGTGTGAGACTAGCATCTGAGCTTCTAGTGGATGTCTAAGAGGGTCAAACAGTGGATTAAAATTTGTAGAGCAGAGAAAAAAACATGTATCATGACTTCTCAGGAAACCAGGAACATTTCCTGTTTAAGAAGCCACTTCAAATTCCACCTCAAGTCCCTGTCAGTGTCCCCTCCTCCCAGGAGCTGGTCAGCTCAAATATTTTATTCACCACTCTGATGGGACTAACAACAGCTGGGCCTTCACTGAGACCAGTTTGAAAACTCTCCTGCTGACAGCTCTGGATCCTGCTGTGCAGTGATTTTGACTTGGGGAGAACTTGGCTACTCAACACTAAGACCATAAATTCATTTATTTCAACACCAGAGAAGACTTGCCCATGAGAAAAGCTTCAGGGTTGCTCCCAGCTGCTTTGAGCAGCAATCTCAAATTATCTTCTGCATTCTCAGGTAGTAAAAGCTGCAGGAGCAAGACCCAGGATCCTGCTACGATGACTATTTCAGTAAATGCATCCCTTCTGCTGTTGCCAAAGTGCCAGTTGTGGGATGAAGACAGTTCACACCCAATTACACGCAGTGATGGATTTGTATTTCTTGATCAATGACTTGGAAGCCTTCTGGAACAACACTGCACAATGATCCCTCATCTTACAGCCTAAATAAGATGATTAGTGACATGCAGAAGCAGGAGTCAGAGTTTCAGGCATGCCAGAGCTAGTTCTGACCTGTCTGCCTGTAACAGTGCTCCTGAACTGGAAGAAACTGCAATCACTCCCGCACAGCACAGAGGAGGGGTGTGATGGAAACAAGCAGCTGCAGAGGTTATTGGAGCAGGAACACAATTGTCTCAAAAGCACTCTCATTTAGCAAAAGCAACAGCACAATCTGAAATCTAAGGCTGAATACTTGTGCTGCCTTTTGATATAACTTCAGATTTCAGGAGCTTGGGAACACTGGAAAATGGGAGCTTTGATGAGGACTCAACACACTTCAGTGTGGCAAAGCAAATTATTGCAGCTGATTGCTCTTTCCTTCCATGTGTGAATCAGGGTCACAAAAGTGTGTGGTATTTAAAGGGGGTTTTGACCCTATTAAAGCCTTCCTGATCTCTTCATTAAACCCCTAAAAGTTTCTCCTAGATCATCCAAAGGGATTGTTTCGTCCTTCAAAAAGCCCAGCAGCCTCTAGAAAGGAAATGGTTTTGATCCATTTGATGTCTTGGTCTTGTTGTATAACTGTGATCATGACTGTGTGATGCCTATGCAGGAGAAACTGCACATGGGTCAGGGTTTGACTACAGGAAAGGGAGGAAGAAGAGGAGGAGCCCATCTCTGGGAGCATTTCCATGTGGAGTTGCAATTGGCAGCAAATTTTCTGGATCCCATCTTTCGCCCTCCTTCTCGAGGTGCCTGGGAAGAAATAAAACACAAGATAAAAAATCCTTTAAAAGCATAAAAGCACATTATTAACACAAATGGAAAGAAGAAAAATCACCAAAATGATGGAAAGAAAACCATCATGCTATTAGCTTTTAAAGTTAAATAAGCATTTAGATTTGTTTTCTTGCACTTTTGAAACTTCTGTGGTAAAAGCTGCAAACAGTTATCCTGGAAGAAGCACAACAAATCCACCCTGTTCAGATCTTCTGATATGCTACTGCTTGTAAGCTCCCCTAAAAAATGCCTTTTGCAACTAAAAAACCATGCCACATGTTTGTAAATGGGAAATTAAAGATAAGAAATCCCAAATAAAGTCAGGCTGCTGGATATTTACATTCAAAGTGCTTTGCAACTATCAGTCAATTACCTCAGCGTGTTTTCTGCCTGTCTCCAATCTGGCTGGAAAATGCAAGCTCACGACTTCTCTGGGAGATACGTGTTATTAACCTGTTTTTCAGAGCTGGAAGTTGAGACAGAGGAGAAGTGGGTGGCTCATCCTGTATGGTGCTGGTGGTAGAGTTGGAAATGGAATAGTTTGTTTTAACAGGTTTCCACCTCAGGATTTTGCAAGCCTCCATCACAGAGGTGAATTGAAATTTTGGTATCACAGAACAAAATAGGCCTCCTGCTACTCACATAACCCATTCCTCTTCTTGGGATAATTTTAATATAAATATTCCTTCTTCATGAAATCCTACTTTTATCTCAGTGTTTCCCTTCATTGCTGGCTCTCCACTGCTCCAGGACAGGAATCTCTGTATTCTTATGACTAGACTTCTTTTTTTTTTTTTTTTTTTTCCTAAAAGGAAAAATAGAGAAGATTGGGATGAGCAGTGGGAGGACAGGGGTATGGGCTGGGGCTATTTCTCAGTATCATCTGTCAGCATACAAGGCAAAATGGGATGCACATCTCCAGATTTCTCTGTTTGCCCTGCCAGCAGATTGTATGATTCCTCTTTATTGCTTTTATAGTCTTTTGGCTTTTTCCCTTAAAAAGCAACAACCAACCATCAGTTCCACAGGGAAGAACAGGTAGTGTTTTTTACATCCAATAAAGAATCCATTCTGGAACACTAATTTTTAATCTGATGTTGGTCATAAGAGCAGATCTTCTCCTCTACCTGCAGTCATTCACTCTACTCTTGCTACTAAAGCAATGTATTGGTTCTTTGCTGTGTATTGCTAAATCATATTTTATTTATGATTTTTTTTTTACAATGACAGCTCACTTTGGGCCCAGGTAAAAGCATTTTGGAGTCAGAGGAAGATTAGATGTTCTGCATTCATTATCAGAGGGTATTCTATGCTTTTTTCACCCCACCATCCAAGGAATTTTTGGATCCCCCCATCCAAACTCCAGGCAAGTCTCCTTTAATAGAAGGTTTTAAATAGTTAAATAAAATAGATTTAGATTTTTCACTCAGTAGAGTAGTTCCTAATACACAACACAACTTTTTTTCTTTAACACTATGGTGTTGTGAATCTCCTGTTAAAGCCTAAAGAACAATTGAAAATGGATAAGTGACCTTGAAAGTCATGTTTTTCTGAGATTCAATAGAGGCTGTGCACATTAATTAGTGTTTTTCAGATTCTGCTCTTAATATTTACCAAAGCAGAAAAGCTTTTCCTCAGTCAGTCAAGGGCACCCACTGCCTGTGACTGTTGACATGTTCCCCTTTGTCATGCTTTCCTTTATATTTGATTTAATTTGCAAAAATGCATTCGATATTTTGTTAAAGAAAGCTCAGTTGAAAATATTCCTTTATTACAGCTTCACCTGAAAACTTATGCCTATGAATAACAGATTTGAGCACAAGCACTATAGGACAGCTTCTTCTTATCAATGGCAGAAATGTGATAAAAAGGACACAAAAATATGATTCATTAGATAAACATCAGCTCAGAGGTTGTAATTGCAAATTGTTAAATTTTATCAATCGTGATCATAACCAGATCCTAATTTTAGCATGATTTTTTAAAAAATCTTTGTTTTCATTGCATTTAATAAAAAAAACCTGCAAAAAAAGAACTAGCTAAGCTTTACATTTATCCACTTCTTAATCAGAGAAGAATGAAATATCTGACAAATGCCAGTACATATCAAAGGTAAAATTTTAGCAGCACTATCTATTTTATTGCTAAATTATGTCTGAAGTCTCATAGTCAGGAACACTGGAGACTAGACTTGACAGTGACTAAACAAAAGGCAAAACAATCCTGTGCTAATAGAAAAGTGAACAGGATGAATGTTTTCCATTTTTTTAGTGGTTTTCTGCTTGGCCTGTAAGTTACTGCAATCAAAGGACAGATGAAATTTCTTGTTGAGATTTTGCAGGCTCTTTCAATATTATTTTATTAAATGATGGTGCGATTAGACTTTTATGAATGATAAACAAAGTAAATAATTTTAATTAAGGAACTGTTTTGTTCTTCACCTAGACAAAGCTTGGTCATACTGTATTTTTTGACTTTGAAGACAAATAACCTTGTCAGGGGATGCCTAATTGCCAGCCATTACCATATGTCCTTGCAGTGTTTGAAATATCACTCAAGCCAGAGTCAACTCTCCACACCCAGCCAAATTTTGATTTTCCTGCCTGCCTCTTCTAGGGGCTTGGATCACTGCTTGGACAGAACACCCTGGTTCAGTCCCAGCAGATGAAATATGAATTCCAGCTGTGAAGGACTCCTGCAATGTGAAAATCTCCAGCACAGCTGACTCTGAGTGAGCTCGGGGACGTTTCCCCTCTCAGGGCCCAATGTTTCGTGAGATACAGATTCTCCTTCAAGCAGAGGTTAAGCAAAGAATGAAATTTTTTCTACTTCCATCCTACAGAAGATGTTGGGTAGAACGTGCTGAAGTGGCAGATGGGTCATACCAGAGCGGTGTACTGCAGTGCTTAGCAAGAGCTGGTAATTCATCCAGGACAGATACAAATTATTTATGCATTTA
>VRYO01002782.1:27885449-27895449 GCA_009812075.1 Sialia sialis | reverse complement strand
CCTTTAAATGCAGCCCCAGGTGCCCTCCCCGTGCCGTGGGCCCCAGCACTCCCAGCCGCCCCCAGTGCCAGCTGGCTCTCCCCGCGGCTGCTGTGGGCTCACACTTCCAGTTTGGCAAATTTCCGAACTTTGTCCACACATAAGGCGCACTGGATTATAAGGTCCACTCCTGAGTTTCGATCAAAATTTTAGTCAAAAGGGTGCGCCTTATTGTCATGAAATTGCTGTAATGAGAAATAGGTGATATTGTGTGACTAAAAGTATTTTCAGTGAACATTTTAAAAACATAGTAGATAACTTTTAATTATAGACTCTTGTATATTGCAAGTATTGCAGCACAAAGCCAGTCCAAAGACCATCTAGAGGAAAATTTTATTTCCTCCTCTCATTATTTAAGCTAGTCAATAATTTCTGATGATTTTACATGGGCAGCAGTCAAGTCATGGTGTTGATTAATTTTATGGGTGTAAAGTGCAGTTACAATGGGACTGCATGAAAACAAGCAGGTAAGATCAGGCACATGCATTTATTTAGCCTTTCATATGCACAAATTTGCTTTAATCTTGACAGCTCTTAACAGCATTAAGGATCACCAGCTTGTAAGGAGGCTTGCTCTCAAAATGCCATCGGGAAATAAAAATCCTCATCCTTGCTTCAGATTGCCTTCCTACCACAGCACTAGTATTCAAACCCTGCCTCGTAATTTCTTATTTCTTTGGTGTCACACACATACACGTGGCATTATTGATATTTCCATAAACTATCTTAGTTATTCCCACTCTGACATATTTATTTGCTGTACTCGATTTTTAAAAATATTTATTTATATAGCTATGAATTAAGTGGCTGCCTACAGACTATAAATCAAATCATGTTGACCCAACACAGGTAGATTTCAGTGCTAAAATTATCCTACTGCTGTATTTGTGACAACAGGAGGAGTTTTATCAGAAAAGAGGAACTAAACTGCTCTCAGGCTACTTCTCTGGAAATATCAGCAAATCAGGAACTGTTATGTGAAACAGAAAATTTTGTTTAAAAGTCAACTATCATCTTAGATGGAAAATCTATTTTATGGTGTCCTTTTCCTGTTGTATGTGTTTTGATTTGTGATTTTATTGCTTTGTTTTGTGGGTTTTTTTGGGGTGTTTGTTTGTTTCTTTGGTTTTTGTTTTTTTTATTTGTTTGTTTTTTGGTGGGGTTTTTTTGGTTCATTTGTTGGGGGCTTTTGTGTTGTCTTTTTTTGTTGTGGTGGTTTTTTTTGTTTGTTTTTTTGTTTTTAATATAAGCATCTTCTACCATCTCCCATTTACATCAGTTGCAGGATTTGGATCAATGTCACCTAGCAGGGGTAAAAGTAAGACCCAGATTCAGATTTGTTCCCCCAGAAGAGTTCCCAGGTAAACATGAACCAAAATGAACTCTTGAGGATTTCAAGGTTCCCAAGATAACCTCTTTAAAAGTTCAGTGAGGCACCTCAGGCCCTGCAGTGTCCCCTGCTCACAGATGATGCCATCTAGGCTGATGTTGTACCCCTGAGCAGCAGGACCAAGGAAATCCAGCTGTGTCTGCTGCAGGAACATCTGGAGGTCATCTGCTCCAGCCTGAACCAAGCAGGATGATCACCAAACCCAGATATAGCAGGAATGTGCAGGGTGATCACCAAGCCCAGAAATAAGAGGAATGTGCGGGATGATCACCAAGATCAGGTCTGGCCAAGTACAGGAATGTCTCTGTGTCCTCCTGGCCAAATTGTGCAGTCAGCACTGGATTGCAGAGAGCAAGGATGCAGAAGACAGAGAAAAAATTTTCCAGGCTCCTTCTTTCTTAAGCCTCTTGCAATGAACTAAGTGCAGCCTTTCTATAAATCATGTCTCTTCCCCTCTAATCAGCTGCATTAAAATTAATTAAAATGTAAAGAGAAGATCTTAGATTAATTAGCAATTGAGTATGGACTACACTTTTATTATCTGTAGGTTTTAGGAAGCTGCAAGAAGATCTCTAGTGCATAGGACACAGCCAAACAGCAAAGACATGCATCTATAAATCTCATAAATTTATATTGCTCTCTGTATATATAGAATTGCTGCTTGCATGTAGCACACACATTATTACAGTGCTGAACAAAACTGCTGTTCTAAAATTATGCTTTGCAATTCACCTTTCTAGAAAATACTGCTATAAGCAATGTCCAGATTTCACTCTGGGTCTGTGTTGCCTTTAATTTTCCAGTTTGTTTGAATGAAATGGAAGAAGATCAAGTGTCTGGTCCAAAATTCTAGAGCCACTCCAAGGCTCAGCTGGGTACCAGGGCTTGCTTACACCACACAATCTCCTTGCACCACACAGCATCCCCCACAGGGCAATGACAGAAGAGGATAATGAGATTGCCAGTTATTTTTCTCCATCAAATAAAATGAAATTGCCAGTTATTTTTCTCTATGATGTAGTATTTCTTATGCTCTAGTTTTAATTTATAAACCTTCTGAGCTGAGGCTGCCCCACACACTTAAGAGAGGGAATACCACAGAAGTACTCAAAGTAATAAACAGTTCACAATCCTTGTTCATGACCTGCTTGTCACAGCTACATTTGTTTTGCAATCCTCCTGATCTGAATTTCTGAGATTGAGTTCTTGGATGAAGCACTGCAGAAGGGATTTTGAAAGCACACTGACAAAGAGAGGGAGAGCTGGAGTCTGTTCCCACAAAACCGACAATAAAATTGACTTCAAAAAGCTCAGGGTGAGGTGGGGAATGACTGGATGCAGCAGTGCACCCACCAGTGCTCCAGTGACCTGTTTCAGTGGGCTTGAAAGGCACTTTTTGAGGCTGACAGACTCATCCTGCTTTGCCATCAAACTGAGGTCAGACAGAGCCATGGAGGCTGCAAGAACTGACACTGAGAACATCTCAGTTCCTCTGTAGGCTGATCACATCTTTCAAATGCAAACATTGAGTCATTTTGGAAATGAATCGCATATGAGAAATTTAAATAAATTAAGAGCTGTAGCTTGCTGGTATCCCAGCATTTTTTAATGCAATTAATAGCATATCAAATGGATTGCTGTTCCAAGATAGGTGAATTATCAGAGAGATGGCTCTTATCTACTACAAATACTCTTTTGTTGCATGCTGCGTTTTCTGAAGGTCAGCCATGCTGTGATGTGAGTGACTGGTGCAAATATCACAGAGCTCTATCTTGTACTGTTCCTGTTATTATTACAAGAATTGTATAAATACCCAATCCTTGACTCTTAGTTTTGACAAAAAGCGTGGTGTGTCCCCAAAACAACAACATTGCATGGGGAAAACCAGAGAAGTGGGGTGGTGGATTTTTTCATTCATTGAAACTGTGGAGTGAAATGACAAATTGAGAGGTTAACTCCCAGTGTGAGTTAGCAGTCCAGTTAGACAAGGAAAAATTTTGCTTTGATGAGTCCGATTTAAGAATGTTGCTGTAATGAAGGATAATTATGATGATGGAAATTAAGGACAGAATTACGATAATTGAGAATTCAGTTGTGGCAGATATTAAAAGACCCTGGAGTTCTGGGGCTGTTAAACATTACCATGAAAAGTCTGGTAATTAGAAATACTTGACAAAGGATGGGTGAACATTCAGTAGAACAAAATTTTGGTATTACTTTCCGATAATCCTGTTAAATTGCACACTGTATTACATGTTTATGCCTTCTGTGACTTAGACTGCTGGATGGCAGAGCTCCTTTCCAGCATCTAAACCTTCCATCACAACTGGATTCAACTGGGGGAAAGAAAGAGAGAAAGAAGAGAAAATACTACAAAACTCACTTCATGCCACTGCTCCAATCAAGCTCAGACAAGATGCATAAAGGTCTAAATCCCATGAAAGCTAGCTTGTGACCCCATTCTTGGTACTGTACAGCTGAAATGTCCCAGTTCCTTTACAGCTGACTAAAGTTCATTTCAGGGATGCAGGGTATGCATTATTCCGCTCTCTTTGGTGAATTTTTTTGGCTGCTTTTTCTTTAAGTAAGGGAACTGCTTCTATTTTCTACTTTGAGAGATCTCCTTAGTTTATTGTCCTTGGGTTGCTGTCATCTGTGCAGCGATCAAGTGCAGTGAGAGACCCCTAAAAGACCAGGAAAAGTGGGATTCAAAGGTAATATTCATAATGGTGAGCACCAAGATGGTTAGGTAAGACTTGATTAGTTTATGAATAATTTTTGACTGTTTGAAAATGAAGTCGTTTGGGGGTAGTAACACAAAGAAAGAAATTCTACACTATTCCTATTTGAGTCAATTTAGAAGAATTTGCCACTTAACCAGCAACTAGTCCCTATTATACCATAGAGTTCAATCCTACAAACCCACAGTCCTGGCAGCCCCAGTGAAGAGTCCTGGAGCCATAGCAACATTCTGAAGTGAAATATTTAAATATTTCTGCGCCTCTGAGCTCCTGGTACTGGTGGGGACAGGGATCAGCTGTGCATGACTGATCCTGCTCATGTCACCACTATTTTAACTCCACATTACAAACCTTGTTTCCCTCAAAAAGAGCACTTCCTCTCTGAGTGACATGTTTTTAATGCACTGTTTTGTCATTGTCAGATACAGGTTTTCTATTGCTAAATTTTGAATATTGTATTTAAGGCACTTTTTTTTTTCTGATTGCAGACATTTTACATATAAATTGCCTTATATTATAAAAATGATACTCTGTAGTCCTCCTTCTCGTGTCACTCACATTTAGATGTGCACCTTGCTGTGCATGGCTGAATGAGTGGGATAACTGCAACCAGGGTACAGCTCTGCAGAGCCAACCTTGGTCAGGCATGGCCTGTGCTGCTCAAGGAAACACACTTGAAACAGAATTTTAGGTCTCACCCTCGAATTTCAGTTGTATCTGCACTCCAAATTCTGATATTTCTGAGAGTTCCCACCAGGGCCAGAATGCCCGAGGCTGGAATGTTCTGCCAGCTCTGTGAAACCTGGCTGCAGGTTAAGTGATAGGGCTCAAGGAAAGTTGCAGGTGAGCAATAATTAAGAAAATGAAAAAAAATGTAGTCCTAAAAATTTTTTACATAATATTCAATATTTGTTATCAGTTATTGCTTTCTTAGCACTCTAATATAGAATCACCAAGACCTAAACAGGTATGACAAATTTCTGCTCCTGCTGGCATCAGGAAAATTACCTACATCGTGTTCCAGGCTCTGGGTTCATATAAAGTATTCATGAAGATACGTGGCAGGTAACTAAATATGTGCAGCAGTTCATGAAGTCTGCACTGAAACTCATCTGGAAAACCTCCAGATCAGATCTCAACTGATTGATTATCAATTATTATTTAATATTACTCAGCAAAAATAAATTCCACCTGCCTTTGGATGATCATTCCCGGCTGGTGACTGACCATGTCAGGCTTCAATGGCTTAAAATAGTTTTTAAAGTAAGCAAAAGATGAAGAACAACTTAAGAGAGTAGAGAGATATTCCACCCTAAAAATGCTATTTCCCCTCTCTAGCTCCCATCCAAAGGCACAAACACCATCAAATCTTTACTGCTCCCTTAGGAATCTTGCTCCATGGCAGCCAAACATCCAGATGTGCCAGCAGCTGAGGAGGGAAGAGGACACAGCACAGACTGCAAAAAGGGGATGGAAGAGTGTCAGCAAATCTAATTAAGTATCTGCTCAGGAAGGGAAAAACAGCAGAATAAAATGTGACAAGAACTGAAAATGAAAGAAGCAGCTTATTGCTGGTGAGGATGATGAGTAATCTGGTTATCCCACATAAACTGTGGAAAAGGCTGGAACTCCCAGGAGGTAATGACACCACCAGACCATGGCTCAGATGCTGCTTGTAGCTGATGGAAACTTCTGGAAAAGAGATCTTTCAAAGAATTATTCCTTCCTGATAGTGAGAAGGGGATTTTCTTCTTGTTGCCAGAATTTTAGGCCAGACAACTGTAAGAATCTTAATTGAATAGATCACAGAATCTTGTTCCAAGGGACAAGGGACACCTTCCTCTAGGCCAGGTTGCTTAAAACCTCATCCAACCTGGCCTTGAACACTTCCAGGGACGGGGCAGCCACAGCTTCACCACCCTCACAGGGGAGAAATCCTTCCCAATATGAAATCTGACTCTGCCCTCTGTCAGTCTGAAATCATTGCTCCTTTTCCTGTCACTCTCTGCCCTTGAAAAAAGTCCCTCTTCAACCTTCTTGTTCGTCCCCTTTGGGCAGCAGGAGGCTGATATATATCAGTAACATTTATTTCTACAAGAAGGAATATCAGGATGCTGCAGGAAATAACCTGTAAATGCAATAGTGTGAGCTGTGAAATCCTGAAGCAACTTTCTCCATGGTTGTTCCGTGCAGCCTGGCTTCTTCCCAGGGAGCTCAGAGCAGAGAATTTGAAATAATACCACCATCTGCTGGGCAGCTGGATGATTCAGGGAGTGGAGAGCTCCTTTGGAGATGAAAATGTGTGTGACTCCCAGCCACAGCTTCTCTGGTACACACCAGAACGTGCCTGGTAAGCCCTCATCACGTAATTCCTAATTATTTCTATTATTGATGCTGACTGATGCTTTCCCAGGCTGTTTGCTGTGTAAGACATAGCTAAATGGATACATAACAGAACATGTCTGCCTGGCATGACATGAGGAGGAAACTGGGGAACATTTTTCACAGTAATTCTGTGTGGGGAG
This sequence comes from Sialia sialis, assembly GCA_009812075.1. Lineage (NCBI taxonomy): Eukaryota > Metazoa > Chordata > Aves > Passeriformes > Turdidae > Sialia > Sialia sialis. Next base: position 27,888,754 of record VRYO01002782.1, on the reverse strand, counting down.
CAGCACCCCTCCAGCAGCTGTGCCCTGTACAAGATATATGAATTTAATTCCCATCAGGACTGATATCATTTGCTCTCCCAGATCTGTTGCTAGGTCACATGCAGCTGCTCACATCCAGCCTGGGAAGCAGAAACCCAGAAATAGCGATGTCCACTGACAAGTTGAGATGCTTGTCATGCCCAGATGTGGGGAGCAGCACGTCACACAGGGCCAGGAGTGATTCCTGCAGGATTGATGAATGCAGCTGGGGTTATCAGACCCGATTGTGAGATTTTGCAGGGAGGGTGAGGTGCCTGTGACACAGAGGTGGCATTCAGCGGGCATGAGTGAGAAGCCACCAGGCTGCCAGCTCAGCCAGCGTGGGCAAGGCTCATCATCCTCTGCAGCCTAAGGCACAAACAGGGACGAGTGCCTGCACTGCAGGAAGCTTTTCCTCACCCAAATGGCCAAACACTTGCTAACGCTTGGATCAGCAGAGAAAAGCTTTCATAGGAACCAGAAAAAAGGGCTCAAGCGTGTGCCTATTACTGTGAAGAGACAAACTGCTGGCGTCCCTCCAGTGAAGATGATGACAGCCCTCTGGTGAAAAGGCAGTGAAATATCTGCAGATATTTCCCATTTCTGCAGAGGAAGAGTTGCTGGAGTTACACCAGACCTACCCCCACTCCATCAGCCCCTTGATCTTTTACAAAATTATAAAAGCTGTGACACCTCCAGCTATTTCAGACCCCCGTGGGGAAAAAGAAAAGCAGGATGAAGTAATCCAACCTCCTGAAACTCCTGCTGGGGGCTACTGAAATTTAAAATGCTTTTCTTTTTGGAAAGAGATGCTCAGAGGGGATGTGATGTGCTACCTGAACTGCAAAGGTTTGCCTGGAGGCAGGACAGTGAAACACTGCTGGGGGAGGATGGGGAGGCTGGATGAGGAGCCTGGCTGGTTTGGGATGGAATATGTGCAGACTGGGGGAATGTGGGATGCTGCAAAGGCTGAGGGAAGGCACAAGCTCAGGCCAGGTCCTGCAGGAGTGTGGGCATGGGTCTGGCTGCAGCAACAAGGAGACCTTGCCAGGGCTTCCTCCTGGCATGAGCAATAAAAAAAAAATCACTGGGGATATTTGAATTGCTTTTTTCCTCTGCTGTTTTGGGGGTTTTTTGGTGGTTTTTTTGGTTGTTTTGGGGTTTTTATTTTGTTGTTGTTGTTGTTTGGTTATGGGGGGTTTTGGGTGTTTTTTTCTGGTTTTGTTTTTTTTTGTTGTTGTTGTTGGTTGGTTGGTTTTTGGGTGTTTTTTTCCCTAGGTTAATTTCTGTTTAGTGTTTGTGTGTATCTTTGCAGCTGTTGGCAAATCCCTAGCCTCTGGAATGTACTATGCCTCTCATTAAAAAAGTAAAAATTTAAAAAATCCTTTCACTATATTTATTCACTTATAAACAAAAATTAATAGTGTCGGATAGCCAAGGTGCAACTTTTCCATCAGTAGCAGTCAATCCTGTGCATTTATAATGATTTAATACCATTGGTGTCTGTCACACATGAATGGAGACGCACCAGGAGCTGACTCTTATCCAGAAAGGACCTGGCTGACAATTTTTAATGTGTTTTTTTTAAACCCAGTACCTATGTCCAGCTAAGCTCTGGTTGATGCCAAGATATCTCTGCATAAGATGCACCTGCTTCAGCTCTATTTCTGGAACAATGCAGAGAATGTGGTCAGAGAGGTTAAATTAAAATTCATAGTTCATCACAACTATCAAGGAATTATTTTCCTTGAGACAGCTAAGAGCCATCACATCACTGAATATCATAATGTCAAATTATGGGAGACATTATTGTAGCACTGCCAAAATACCAAATAAAGTGGGGAGAGGACATTTTCAGCTCAGCTGTGAAATGATCACATCTGAATAATCCTGTGAGTATTTTTGACCTGAGTGACCTTCAGGCTGTGACCTTCAGACTCTGCTTGTTATATTTGTAAATAAAGTCCTGGAGCAACTGCTTCTGATCACATCATGTGGAGGAAGGAAATAGATTTAAATGCAGTATTACAACTGGGTCATCTGAGAGTTCTGTGTGCTTTGCAATAGCTTTCTTGCAAATACCAAATGCCAGATTTTTTCCCCATATTTTCCTCCTCCAGTTTTTTTGATTTAAAGTATCCTGTTTATTTTTGAAGTGTCAGTTCAGCTGAGCCATGTGTTATCATCAAGGCATGCTGCTGTAGTGAACCCAGGAAAATACTGTTTTCTGGGAATGCAAACACTAATAAAGCTGTTGGTGCAATAAATTATTTTCTTTTGTATGGAGATCAAGTAATTCAGTGCTTACTTCAGAAAAGACAATGCAACGTATATTGTGAGTCCATTAACAGCAACAACAAATCTTTTCTGGCTCTGGAGGAAGAATTAATTATTTACATGTTTCTCATTAACTTTTTACCTACTGTTAACAGTAGGTTTTTGAAAGAATCCCTTTCTCTCTGTGATCAAAGTTTTCAACGAGCCCATCTACAAGCAGCATATTTAGCCATTTTAAATTATTTGCAGTCTGTCACAAAATGACATTAGCAATTTGTAGGCACTGCTGAAATGCTGCAGGTATTCCAGAAATTCCTCACAAGTCTTTTTGAGAGGCCAGTTCTTTCATCCACTGCCCTTGACGTGCTTTGGATTTGTGCAAATGTTAAAATACCACCTATATGTTGTCTTCACCTTACAAAATAACAAAAAACCTCATGAGAGGTGGACTCATCCATGGATCTGGTGGTGCTGTATTTCTCTGGAGTTTAATCCTGGTAGAAACAAGTATTGGAATCTTGACCAACAGAAAATGGGCTCATATTGCCACTAAACCTGGAGTCAGAGAAACTTGTGATAAAATGGTCTTCATCATCTGAAAATCTTACAGAATCATTAAAATTCTCAGTGATTTCAGCAAAAAAATGGACCAAATTGTATTGCGTTTTGGTACCATTTTAACTCAGATCCTAAAACACAGAGAAAGCCAGAACTTACCAAAAAATATTCTGTTTATTGTTTGATTTAATGAACCACTTAGACCCTCATGTCTCTGTGAGCTTGAGCAACTGAATCTTTTACTAATTGATTTCCTTTCCAAACAATATAAATAAATTAAAAACAAAAACACGACAATAGAGAAGCTTTATATATAAAAATAGATATAATATAAATATTTTACATATAATATATAATATATAATTGCAGTAATTTCACAGTTATAAGCCACACCTGAATATAAGCCACACCTCCCGGTAGCTGGGTAGAGCACGGGATTTGTCCATATATAA
>VRYO01002782.1:27862202-27874721 GCA_009812075.1 Sialia sialis | reverse complement strand
GAAACTACTGTAATTATATTTATTGAAATGCCTTCGGGTACATTTGGGGAAGATGAAGCCTTCCCAGGGGCTGTCCAAAATGGACAATAGGTCACAGGTTTTCATACTCTTATAAGTTTGGTCCATTTGCGTATTGGGGGTTAATTTTCCAATTACAGTTTCAGGCCATGAAGTTATTTACCCCAGGTTTGCTCCTCCCCAACTCACTTGTGTTTGCAGTTCTCAGGGAATGCGTCATGGGGAATCTCTGAGACAGTGAGGTGTCCTTGATTCCCTGCCCAGAGAGGAATTGTTGAGTCTGACCAAAATGTGAAGAGAGTAGCTAACACTCTGCATGGAGCTTAGAGTTATACTCTCAAGAATTTCAGGATTACAAATATATGAAAAATAGAAAAGCCAAAATCCTGAGGCATCAGTGCAACCTGAGTGATGGAATCCTTTGCCTCTGTTCTCTATTCTGTTACTCTGGCTGGAGCACTGAAAAGCACCTCTCATTTTCCAGGCCACTCACACGTACCACATCAGCAGATGTGACTGCAGTGATCTGCACTCAGTGCAGCCTGCAGGACATCCCTGAGGAGCTGAGATGTACCCCAGTGATGTGACTGCAGTGATCTGCACTCAGTGCTGCCTGTCTCACACCCTTGAGGAGCATGGATTGCACCCAGTTCCTGCAGGATCAGCTCTCAGGAGCAGGAATTACCCCAGTTCCTGCCGGATCAGTTCCCAGGTGTAGAGATGCACCCAATTCCTGCAGGATCAGTTCCCAGGAGCAGGGATTACACCCAGTTCTTGCAGGATCAGCTCCCAGGACCTGGGATGCACCCAGTTCCTGCAGGATCAGCTCCCATGAACAGGGATGCACCCAATCCCTGCAGGATCAGCTCCCATGAGCAGGGATGCACCCAATCCCTGCAGGATCAGCTCCCAGGAGCAGGGATGTGCCCAATTCCTGCAGGATCAGCCTCCAGCAGTGAGGCTCAGGCTGTCCCAAATCCCAGCAGCTGCAGCAGCTGCAGGACACGAGAGCTCTGTGTGTGAGTGGGAGGGGGACTGGGGTTTGTGTGGGGCTTCCCTCCTGGAAATTCTAGGATTAATGACACATTAAGCCTTCTCCAAGAGAGTGGATTGAAAAGTTTAGGACTTCAAAAGTTAACTTGTAAGCAAGTGCAGATGCATGGATAAAAGCTGTCTTGGACACCATGCAGCAGCCCTTTCCTTTCCATCAGCATCTCCAACTTGTTGCCTGCCTCCGTTGGATCCCCTTGCATCTCCAACTTGTTGCCTGCCTCTGTTGGATCCCCTTGCTGGCCATCAGCACTGAGTCAGCGATGTTAGGTAAGGATTTTGTGCTTTTAAATTACTTGATGCTCGCTTGGGGGATAGAGTTCATGTGTATTTGAAACTGAGACGATTGTGTTTACATTTACTTTTGCATGTGGGTTAGAGTGACAGAGGGCTATTATTAGAGAGTCCACGAAATAGGATCGAAGTAAGGTTAAAATAAACAACTAAAGTAATGAAGAAGATCACAGTGAAAGCCAAGCAGACTTTCAGCACATAATGTATGATCATTACAGGACATTCCCTCTCCTGTGTTACTTATTTTTTAACAAAATAAAAAAGTAAAACCTGTGAAAATTCTTACTTCTGACTAGAAAAAAACAAAATGATCTAAGGAATATACATAACATTTTCCCATAAATGGAAGAAATGAAATGAACCATACAAGAAAAAAAGGCTTTAAAAGAACATTCTATTCCTCTAGGAAAGAATTATATACATCATATATCAGAGGAACATTATAGATTAGTTAACTACACATATAATAATCATACACAGCTCTACAGCCTCAGGCAATAAAAAGTTCTTGAGTAATTTCTCTACTACTGTACACATTAAATGTGAGTCTTGTTTCACTTTAGCAGAGAGTTCGAAGGGACATAGATTTTACATATGTGGCTTGTTTATACAGCTTTATTAATTGAACACAGAAATACATTGAGAATCATGCTAGACATTATTCAGCTAGTGAAAACTAAGTTAATAAAAGAAACTGGGAAAAGCAGAGAGCGTAGTGCTGTAAATGATTACGGATTCAGCTTTGGCAAACTCTGCAGAGGCATCCCCCCTTAAAGGAAATATTTTACAAAATTTAATTCTAGCAGAGTCCCAACTGGTCTTAGCAGTGACTGTCAGCCAGCACTCATTAGCTCTATGAAGATAGAACAATTTAGAGCCCTCTTCACTTCAATATCAAAGGGTCACCCAGAAAGTTTTGCAGGACTAAACACAAAGCAAATGACCCCATCGCCTTTATCTTCAAACAATGCCTTTAATTTCTGAAACCTTTTGAAGGGTTGCCAGTTTACTGGAGTTTGGCAGCCACTTATCTGATAGAACAAGCATTTCATCCTTCTAACTCCTAGTAACTAAGTAACTGTATTTGCCACTGTATTTTTCCTACTGCAGATAATATGTATGGACATAATTATTAGGCTGGGAACACAAAAAAATGAAGTATTGTGCTGCCTCTTAGGTGATGAAGAAGGATTCTTCAGGCTTGTGGTTTGTTTTTCATAGAGTGAACTTGAAGTAAATTAAACTGCTCCAAAATGTTTACATTCTGACAGATTGGGTTGTGACATTACAAGGATATTAACAGAGCCATATGCTGTTTATTTTTGTACTCTAATAAACCTACTAATCCCATAAGAATTTAATGGTGAATAAGAAAGATCTGACCAAAAAGTTCTTTGTTAAAAGAGAGAAGATGAAAAAGTAATTTAAAGATCAAGGGAGAACTTCATCATCTTCTTCACTCCTATTTTAGATAATGAAGCTCCCTATGACTGGGGGAATTCTCAATATTTGGGGTTTTAACATTATTTCCCATGACTGAGAAACACAAAAATGTTACCAACACCCATAGCTGCTCTCTACTACAGGACTAAGTAAAGCATCAGGGACAAAAGCAACTCAGTGAATCACAGATGTGGGAGGGCTGACACAACACAGCTTGTCAGACTTTTCTAAGATGAAATTCTGTAAATAAGTCAGTCAAGAGAAAAAGACAATAGATTTTTTTTACTGTGTCTTACAGAAAAACATTTATCTTAAAATAGTTGCTTGTAACATCACCAGCGAAAAGGAATTTCTCCCCATCCCCTCTGGAGCCTTTTCATAATGTTCAACTGAGAAATTTTTTAATTTGGATATGAGTTTCCTGCAAAGGTACCCTTGAAGCTCCCAAAATCTACTGGGGCTTCACTGCAAGGTGTTACATATGTAGTAAACTCAGATAAAATTAATTGTTTGCAAGTTTATTCCTGTGGGTTTCCCTCAACTCTGAAACACTTAAGAAATTTGAGAGTACCCAGGGGTGAAGAAAGAGAAGAGAAAGGATGATGTCAAGGGAAGGTGAGGTGCCTACAGCCTGCATGGAAAGATGGTGTGTTTTCTAGAGACCAAGTGGTCTAATTTGATTTAAGAAATTAAATGGAAATAGTCTAGAATGGCAAAACTCAGTGTGTCTTGCAATTGTGTGAGCCCTGGTCTTGTCTCGTACAGATGAATGAAATGAAAACCAGAGTATATAAATTGCTTTGTGCTCTAGCCACAGTCAATCCATGGTTCCTCTGAGCTTCTGCTGTAAAACCTGAGTGCCATGGACTGTCCATCCTGGAAACAAAAATCTGCTGCAGCTCAGAAAGCATTTCCCCATGAATATTTCAAAAGGAATTACAGTAATTTCACGACTATAAGGTGCACCCTTTTGACTAAAATTTTGATCGAAACCCAGAAGTAAACCTTATAATCCAGTGCGCCTTATATATGGACAAAGTTCGGAAATTTGCCAGCCCGGAAGTGCGAGTCGCGAGCACTGGCAGCCGCAGCAGCCGGCACTGGGGGCGAGCAGGAATAGCGGGGCCCGCAACACAGGGAAGGTGCCTGGGGCTGCGTTTAAAGGCTGCGCCGATCCATAAAAAACTGTTTGCAAATTGAACACCTGCCAGTAAACCCTGCGATCGCGCCATTCCGTTACTGACTCGTTACTTTGTTGCCCACGGATCCTCGCTGCAAAAAAAGGTGTGCCTAATAGTCCGGTGTGCCTTGTATATGGACAAAGTTCAGAAATATGCGGACAACCTGGAAGTGCAACTTATAGTTGTGAAATTACTGTAATAAAACTATTCAGGACTTTTCCCACCTGCTTCAAGTGTCAAACTCTTGACAAACTCTCCCACCCCTTGGTCAAGCATTCCATACAGTCTCCAGCAGCATCCTGGAGCCCAGGGCTTCTTCCACCCTTGGGGTCCCTGAGCAAGGAATGACCACCCCAGGCAATGTCCAGGATCTAGAATCCCAACCCTTGCAGGGACGAAGCTCTCAGGCCATGAGTGGGTTTGGTCAGATCATTCCTGTGCCTCTGGAAATAACCCTGGGATTAATCTGGCTCCGTGGCTTTGCTCTGTGGGAAGCACAGCAGACATTTGCAAACAAGCAATAACCCACCAAATGCTTTCCTATGGAAGCAGAGCCAAGAGTCCTGGCCATGCCAAAGAAGTAGTAACAGCTCCTAAAGGAAGAGGAACAACCTTTACAGCATGTTTCTCCTCCAACATTATTTTCAATCATTAAAAGTTGTTTGCAGGCAAATATTTTATTTCCCTCTTATAAAATTTTGTCAATATCAAGTACCACTATAGCCTCACTGTCTGGAAGTTCCATGGAGTCCCAGAACAGTTTGGGCTGGAAGGGACCTTAAGAATCACCTAGTTCCAACTTGCCTGCCATGGGCAGGGCTGCCACAAATTAACCCAGTTTGTACTTTTTAAACTAAGCTGATTTTTTGCTGTCAAAGGGAAGCAGAGGCTTTGCAATGATTTCTGCTTGCTGATAACATTTTTGTTCCACTCTTTTTACCTGAAGGACAAGGGCTTCAGGGAAAATTAATCCATAAGGAAGGCCAAATTGGGCATTGTTACAGCCTAGGGGTCAGGGAACCTCTGTCACCTTGGATTTTGACTCTCCTGACCTGTACTGCTATGTCACTGCTGGATTTTTGGACTTTCAGGAATTTTCAGGGCAATAATTTTTCACTCATGCCTTTGTCTTTTAATCCTGAAAATTAAAGATTGTTTTTAAAGTTAAAGAAGTGTTTGGTGTGGGAGGGCTGCCTTTCAGCAGCATCTCCCAAGGATTTGCCTGTTTCCCCTTGGCCTGTGTGAGCTGTTAAACAGCTATTTACTGCTCTGCACCGTTCTAAAATTGAGAATCCATTTATTAGACACTGCTCATAACAGTGTGGGACATTCACGGCCAAAATGTTTCCTTTAATGGCCCAGTCCCTCAAAGTTATTTTGTCTCCAAATGCCAAATCTGGAGAAGTATTGTGCACATCCAGCTTCCCTGGGCATCGATCGGAGCCGCAAGAGCCGAGACAAATCCAAGTCTGCTCCTGAGCTGACAAGACAGATCTCCAGGGAGAAGGAGCATCATCCCTCTGCCTTACTGATGCTGTGGGACCTGGAGTGGCTCAAGGTCATGGGAAAACCCTCTGGTGAGGCCTCAGGAGTCACAGCCCAGCCCCATCAGCTCTGGCATGGCTCAGAGCTGGCACCAAAGCCAGCACAGTAAATTGGAGAGCAATAAAAGCACTTAGCCAAATTCTCTGGAGAGTCTGAAGTCAAGTGGCCCCACACAAACTCAAGGAGACACAAAGTTTTACTGGTAGGTTTTAGTCTGCTTAGCATGTTTTAGGTGGCCAGAACTTGAAATTCCCCCTGAATTCCCTTTGTTTCCAATGAGAAATGATCCATTTACCTTCCAAAATTCTGTATGTTCTTTATCATATCTCATATCAAATATAGTAGGTAAGCAGAAGGAAAAGTCAATCCTGAATTAGCTTCATTAAAGAATTAATTTCTTCTCCAATTGTTCCTATTTCTTCCTAGACCACTTCTGTAGCCTATTAAAATAATTCAGGCTTTGGAAATGGCTCTTTCCTCCAATACATTTCCTCCCTTTTTTTGTGCTGTAGGATTGCTGACTCAAAAGGCTGGGAACATTGTAGAAGCAACATTTTGTTCATCATTTTTCATTGGGTTTGTACTGCATCTCTTTTTGAGTTTTTTGCTGGGAAAAGTCTTCAAGGCAGCCAGATTACTGATTTTGTCTAAAGAATTTGTTTCCCTGGAAGATTTGTACTGACTTTTTTGCTATTTACTACCTAGATGAAGTGTCTTGTCACCTATCAGATGGAAGTTTAGTGTTGGACATTGCCAGTCCACTGCAGAAATTGATGTTCTCTTTCTTTTGCAGCACGTTGCCTGTTTAATGATGGGTTGTTTTTTTTCAAAGCAGTATATTTTACCTTCAGTTATGACCTTTATTAATGTCACTGAGGCAGCTACATTATATGCTTTGCCTCAGGTAGAGATTATTTATGGTGAAATGTGAAAAAACGTGGATTAGCTTGAAGAATATTTTTATCTGCTTTTGAAACAGCAATAAAACCATGTGTTAGTGCATGCAATTGTTTGTACAGCTTTTCTGGAAAGAGTTTTGTATGTTAAGCTCTTAGGAGATTTACTTAATGAGAGTATGTATTCATTTGCTTGTTTCTGACACGTCTTATTTTGATTATTCTGATGTCTATTACTTTGATTGCTGTGTTCACACTGCATGGCATCCACAGGGAGTCACGAGGGAATATTCTACATATTGAAAGAGAAAAAAAAAATTGATTGCCTAATATAGCTGAGGGATTGTAGTAGTCTGCTCTGCTCCTTTTGCTGGTTTTATATTAATTCATCGATTGAGAACGAGTTTGCTTATTCCCCTATTATTTTTTTTCTACAAAGCAGCTTCCAAAAGCTGGATAGCAACTTATCTGCCTACCACAATAATGTAATGCATCTCCTGTGGCAGCTGAAGTGTTTTACAACTCAACTGTCCCTTGGCAGCTCTGTGTGTTGTTTCAGTAAAAGCCCCCTTCTGCAGTATTTGCTCATCATCTCAGTAGCCACTGCACTTCCCCCAAACTGCTGGGAGCCCCAAATTTTCCTCCTCCTCACACTAATAAGAAGAGGAATAACATCCCCCAGCCTTTCTTTTTGTCCATTTTTAAATGGATGATCGGTTTATGTTCAATTTGTCTCAGAAGGCAATGGTCTGTGGAACAAAAAGAAATCTAGAAGATGATACAAAGACAGGAGGGTTCTCAGAAATTCCTGAATAGCTCTCTAATTAGTTTCATGGTAATTATGAAATTACTTGGGATCTGAACTAGACAATTCCTTTACAGAAAGGAGCCTGTCTTATGTCAATACTTTCTTCCTTCTCATTTCCATTTGAAATTGTATTTTGCTGATGTTTGACCATCATGCACACTTTCCATGGAATTTTAGCTCACTGAGTTTCTGCAGGTTTCTATGGAGAGCAAAGGAAGGTAAAATTCAGTCGGTGGCTTTTTTAACACCAAAGCTAATGTTTTGTTATTCATAACTTAATCATTAAACATTTCTTTAGAATTAGCATTATTAGACTTCACTGCATCCATCAGACATGTTATTTGTTGATCTGGTCCAGGTACCAGAACAGACCAATTCACAAACATGATTCAGAGATTACTTTAATCTTCTTTGTCCCTTTTGTCCAAATATTTATTTTATAATCAACCATGGGCTTGCTATAAAACTAGTTGTCTGTGACTCAGCCTCACTCAACAGCACAGCACAGATACTTTGATTCACTCAGACTGCCTTATCATCAGCTCTGTTCTTTTCCTAACGGATTAGAGGAAAAAAATAAATAAAAATTCACAGAGCCATTTGCTGTGTTTTTCTATTAGGTGTTAAGATTAAAGCTAGCAACAAAGACATAAACAGGATGAAATCTAATTAATTCCTTGGTTTTCTTTTGCAAGAAATAGAAGGATAATGAAGAGAAGGCTATTTCCTACCTTACTGTACCTGCAACTCCCTCTTCAAATGCCAAAATACATGGACATTTGATTTTCTGAATGTGTATAAAGCAGAGTAAAGGTCAAAGAAATCTATCCTTTTCCCTTAGCTAGCCCAGAACCATCCCAGACACCCACATCCCATAATACTTCCTGAAGCATCTGAGCTTCTTTTCTCCCATATTATCCTTTAAAAGTCTCACTCTTAATTGTTAAATATGCACACCCTCCAGATTGAGATAATTTTCCGCCAAAGCCCAGGAGCACGTGGAAGCTGTCAGTGCTGGATGTGGAAGGATGAGGTTTGACTCAGCCCTTGTCCCTGGCTGTGCTCCTGGGAAGGCATTTCAGGCTCCAAGGTGTTGATGTACTTCAGGACAGCTGGACTGGGGCTGCAGACAATCCCAGCACGACCCAGAGGAATTTTACAACTCTCTTCTCCTCTTGACAAGATTGCTGCCTTGCAGTACAAACAGCTCTGACATAAATCATAAATCTACTCCCCAGCCCAGTCCCTCAGTGCTTCCTCATATTTCCCCAATAACTGAGATCATCATGAAAATCCCCCACAGTTATTCCTGCTGCTTCCTAATGTCTGTCATCCTCGAAGATTTCTTGTTCTGTTTGCTATTACCTCTCCTCTGCATGGGTGTGGAGACACTTCCTCTCATTAATACACCTCTGACAATGTTATTCATCTGCTGTTCCCAAACAACTTCATCTTCTGTCTTAGAGCTTGCAGCTTTCCTCCTGAGAATACCAAGCACCTAAATTAGGTGTTGGAAGGATGTGAGAGGACCTGGACAGGTCAGCCGCACACTGCTTCAAGGACCCTGGCACAAAAACACTCACGAGGGCAAAAAACTCTGTTGGAATAAGGCAGAATCTTCTTCACCACTCAGAAAAGCTGGAGGCAGAGACCCTAAATACCTGTGACCCTAAATAGGATGATTAATTGGAAAACAGTCAGCTCTGGGAAAAGAAAAATCTAGGGTTTGTGGCAGCATCAGGTATTATTTTTTGAGACCCTTAGCAGAAAAGTTTATGTTATTTTCAATGGGGCTAAATTGAATATGAAACTAAAACACTGCAGTCCTGAAAAAGGTGGTACAGGTGGCCATGTGGGGACCTAAGCACAGGAAATATCCCTTTGGCCACCATAGTTATCCCTGCTTCATGCAATTATCACAGCAATTAGTGCTGCAGAAATGCTGTGAGAAAAAAAGAAATAAATCTCACAAATCACTCATTAAGGGGGGGTTTTGTTATAGCCCTGCTCCTCACTGTGATTATCTGCATTAACAGCTTACAGGCTGTGTGACTTCCCAAAGACATCCTGCTTCAGCAGCAGTAGCCACTGCTGATCCACACGGAAAGGTTTTCTTGTCTGATTGCTTTCACTGCAAATATTTTAAAAAATTTTATGCTTTTCCATTGAGACACAACCAGGAAAAGCCCAAAGTGTTAACGGATCGTCTGATATATTGTTAATTACTACTGGCAGAAAAGATGTTGTGTTTTAGGATACAGGAACTGGATCAATCTCTTCTGTCACAGACAGGTGCCCTCAGAACTGCTCCATCGATTGTGCCACGGAGAATATCTTATCTGAACTGCTCCACTTTCTATTGGTAATTAAACACATCTTGAAATGGGGGCTTTGGTGTCAGTCTCCCACGTGTTCAGTAAAGGTACAAATACCTGTGATGACCAGCAGCTTCAATCATTCTATGGCATGATGTATATATGCTATTTATAAAAAATAATAATAAAGCAGTTCCATCAGATAGATGAGCAGATAGACTAATCATCAATTGATCAAGACATGTTGTTTTAGTCAAAATCTTATGCCTAAGTTCATGAGCCTTCAAATTCTTCCCTTCCTAACATAAAACCTACACCAACAACGAAATTTGCATTCAAATTTCTATGAGAAATTTCATTATCTGCATGTAAAATAAGCAACACTTAAAATTCCTGACCAGCTCTAACCAAACCATGTTTTTTTTTCTTTTAGAAGAATGAACAGGCTGAATAAAAGGGGCAATAAATTTCAATACTAGTAATGATACTTGTTTGTGAGTTCCCAGCAATGCAGAAAGGAGTGATTTATGTTCATTTGTGCTTGGGAAGCAATGCTTTAACACAACAATTTTCAACTTCTTTTTTTCTAATCAAAGGTCCTCTTCTGCCAAAAGAAATCCATGGAGTATCCTGCATCCCCAATTGTTTTATGCTCAAGGGAAGCCATAAGGCAACTAGATATTTTATATAAAGAAGAAGGGATAAAGTGAATCTAATTTCTACTTTTCAAAGATCATAAAATTTTCTTTAAGGCACAGAACTCCTTAATTTGAGAGGTTCTGGAAGGGTCCTGGAGCTGGGGCAGCATGTACCCCCTGGCACACAGCAGACAGGGAAATATTGGAGCAAATTCTGTGTCAAGGGCTGGGGACTCTTGGGTTATTTGTGACATGAGCTGAAATCTGACATCTTAAGAGCCCTCATAACTTAAACAATATTTCAGCCTATAAGATATGCTGGGGAACACCCATTCTCTAATATATTCCCTGCATCCAGAGTGGGCAACTGTGGATTACAGAGGCTGCTCTTGATCTTGCTCTTTATTCATATCCAATAACTTCTTCAAGGCCATGAGCTTATTCCTGCTCTTTAAAGCCACCTTCATTTCCTAAAGTGTTGCCTAGCACTAAAGTGCTCTGTTAAGCTGCTGCCATGTTTTTCCATTCTGGTAGAAATTATTGTTCTATATAGTTTGATTTTAAGAGTGCCTTCTGGCATCCACTTGGGGAAAAGGCACTACATAAAAGCAAAATCAATACGAGGGACAGTTATATTTCCTGAGCTTTTTCATTAGCTGTAAAATATATACATTTGAGGAGGGAGGAGGAAAGAATGTCATTTCTGCCCAAACTGGAGGAGCACCAGACAAAGCGTGGGAGAACTTGCATAAATGTTCACTGATGGGAGCAGAGTCTGTGCACCCCTACAGACACTGGCCTCCCCTGTGACAGCCATCAAGCCATTGGAAAAATGCAGAAATAGATGTATTTCAAAAAGAGATTGATCTCTTGACTTGTTCTTCATTTTTGTCAAAGGCTAACTGACCAATGGCTGAATATTCACAGGTAATCTTTGTTCAGCACTAAGAATTTGGCTTGGCATAGTTTTAATGTCCTTTTCTTCATTCTTTCTCAAATCCCCACTGAACTCCACCCATGTTATCTTTGCTCTTTTCTCCCAAAATGTCCCAAAATATTCATCTTTCTACATAAGCTGACTGTCCTTGGATAAAGTCCACATCACCTCATGTGATTGTTTCACATTTGCAAACAAAGAGCTGGAAACGATTCTGAAAAACTGCAATCTGTATTTCTACAATTTTAAACTTTAAGATATTCCAATAAGTTTTTATTAGAATCAAATCATTGCTGCCTTATTAAAGCTCAGCTGAAAAAAAATTAAAATTCAGTCTGCTAAATTAGCCAGCATTCTGACACAGGTTACCAAACTAGAAAGGCAAACATCTAATTTTAGCTGTGAGTAAAATTCAAATCACAGTGTCCATTCAGTATCAACGTGCAATTATAGGAGTAAGGAATTGCACACAAGCCTTTTTTTACCCCCTCTTTTTTTAATACAGGCCTTCTATAATAGCATTTTCATTAGCAGGAAATACCTGTCGTCTGTAGAAAAATAATTTGTCTTGATTTTGAAAACTAAATTACCCTCTCTAAAAGATTAGCTGGAAAACACTGTATAAATTCATAAGCATTCCAGGTTAAATAACAAAGTTTTGCTTCTTTCTGGTGACCCCTACTGATGCATTCTGTGGGAGAGTTCAAGAGTAAACACAACATGTTATTTATTTCTGAAACGCAGATAAAGCATCTGGAAGATTTTATCTGTGTGATTTTGCCACTAGCCCATAATTCAGGGAACTGGAAAATAAAGGCCCAGAAAACTCATCAGTGTGTGATTGTTGGTTTGAAACCCAAGTGGGGCTGTGGAGGAACATGAGCTGGCAGTGACAGAGCAGCATTTGGAGGACAGACACTGCCTAAATCTGTCTCTTGGGTTTGAGGTGCCACTTTCATAGTGTGCTTATCAGAAAGGTGTTTTACACATGTTTTGCCTCATGGTCTCAGTGTTGTTATTTAAAGAAACTCCCATCCTGTTTTGGTCCCTTTTAGGGCTCTCGCTGAGGTAAGATACAAGAATTGGATATATAACTACAGTAGTTTCACGAACATAAGCCGCACCTTTTTCATTGAAGAATCCAGCCTACCCCAGTGGTGCGGCTTATATTCAGGTGCGGCTTATCTATGGACAAATCCCAGCGAAACGCCAACCCGGAAGTGAGAGCCGGCCAAGCAGAGTGGCAAGTGGGAGCCGCCGGGAGCATGAGACTGCCCGGAACGGGGGCTGCAAGTGTGCGGCCCGGCCCCTGTGCCACGGGGAGGCGCTGGGACCGTGGGACGGCTGGGAACGGGGGCTGCGCAAGGGAGGCCTGGCCCCTGCCGCTGGGAAGC
>VRYO01002782.1:27833753-27853517 GCA_009812075.1 Sialia sialis | reverse complement strand
TATAGTCGTGAAATTACTGTATATTTATTATTCTGTCCTTTTCCAGCAGATAAGGAGCTATGAAAGCATGGAACAGTTACAGATGTGAGTTACAGCCCCAGGCAGGAGGGAAAGACCCAACTCCTCCCAAGACAAGGAGCACTCACTGCCCTGCAGAACCTGACAGGAAGCTCCCAGGGCACAGCAAACATTTCCCCTTCCAGCTACCAGCACACCAAGTGACTGTGGGAGGTGCTCAGCACCCAGGAGACCCCAAACCTGCAGTTCTGTGCACCACGGCAGTTTGCTCCTTGTGCCTGTAAATTGTGACCCAGCCTCTCATGGGGCATCACCATGCCCTGGTTTCCTGCAGGAAAATTCCTCCCAGGATACATGGCACTCCACTGCAGAGCAGTATTTCATGTCACTCTCATTGTGAGCACATGGCTTTAATGCATGCATTGCTCAAAGTAGCAAAACCCATCTCAGAAATGCCATTTATTTCCAGACAGGTTTTTTTTTTCTTCTTTATTATACTAACTGGGTGCCTAATTTGCAGTCATTAATTTACTTTCATAGCCTTTGTAGGGTGAAGGCAAAATAATATCAATGTTAAAGGCAAAGGAAAGTAGTGCAGACCCATTAACAGGAAATAAGAGTGGGTAATATAAAGGGAATATAAGTGCATTCAAAGTCTTTTTTTGCTTCATTTTTCTCAGAGACATTTCATTACAACCAGATATTTAGCAGTTTCTTTCAAGACCTTAATAAGAACACAAGACACAAAAAGAGAGAAAGAGCTAAAAATGGGTATGCCACCATAAGTAAAAACCAAATCATTAGAAACAAAAGTTGCATTCAAAAATGAACACAGAACTTCTGAAATCCAAAGGGCAAAAACAGAGGCAAAAATTCAGTGCTTAACAAGAAAAAGTGAAAAAAAGAATGGTTTGAGATGCTACAAACTAGCCAGACTGCCTTCCATGCAGGTTCCTAATGATTTGCAACTTGCAGAGTTACTAGGAAAAATTAAGAATAGAATTTGTTACTGAGCATAGTGCACATAAAGCACAGCGACTCATTAGACCTGTGCACATGGATCTGAGAGGCCACAGCTGGACTACTGTGACTAATTTTGATCATCCTACTGAAATAAAGCTGGACAAATTAGAGGCAGTTCAGAAAGCGAGCTGCAATGCTAACAAGGGACCTGGAAGTGTGACCTGAAAGGAAAGTGAGAAGGAAATGGGCTTACCCTGGAGAAGGGAGCACTGGAAGGGGCTGTGCTATTCTTCTTGGCTATTCCTCATAACCACAGATGGTGGAGAAGGAGGGAGAGCAGCCTGGGCAGGGTTGGAACAGGGTTAACCATGATTTAAGTGGTGAGACACCTTGTCTGGCACATCATTGTTCACAAAGCTCCCTTCACCTGCAAAGGGGACAGGCAAACCCTACAGATTCATGGCTTAGCAACCTAAAACCCTCCCTCAGAAAATGGAGATAAGGAAAAAGCTGGTGTAGATTATTGAGAGGCAACAGAACCATGTGAGCCAATTCTTTTTTCTGACAGCATTTCTGGTCTAGTAAGAGGCAAGTGAGAGGAGTTGCCTTCACCAACATCTCCAGGACAGCAAGTTAGTTGTTGTAGAGGCAGGGAAATGAGGCTGAGAGTGTCCCATCTGCTGAGGTGGCTGATCCCTGAACCCAGAGCTGCCCAAAGCAGAGCCAGGCACAAGCGGCTCATCCCTTTCATGAAAAGCACAGAGACTTTTTTTCACTCTTTCACACTGAAATGAAACAAATTCTTTTCAAATGTTTAGTAAAAGCACATAGAAAGGAAGAGAAATGGAGAAAGATCCTCTTCTCCTCCCCTTTCCCCACATCCACAACCCCCTGGCAGCTGTCAGCTCAGGAGACAGTGACATTAATTTGGGAAGTTTTGCCCAGGCAGACCCAGAGCAGAGCCCAAGCCCCTTATTTTGTGGTTTCTCATGTGCTTTGATTATGCCAAAGTGCAGAGTTTTCTCCCTTTTCTTTTCTCCCTTTTTCCCCTCTAGCAATTCTGCACTAAAAATCACACAACAAGAACTTCAATGGAGAAACACTCTGTGAAAATCTCAGCTGTGGCGAGTCAACATTTTCCAACAGAAAAAATAAAAACGATTTTCATCAGAAAGCTCACAGCCAGCTCCAACGCCAAGATTTCAGAGGCAGCTAAGCTTTTAAGTGCCTCATATTTCTGCATATCAGGGTCGTCAGTCAGGCACCCAGAGAACAAGGAGCACAGGAGTGATGATCACCTCTGACACGGCTGGAGTGACTTATCCAGCAAGACACAGCCCCCGTGGCAGCCCCATCCATCACTTCCTCGGGGCCCCATTCCTGGAGTCATTTTTTTCCTCCAAAACATCAATAGTAGCTAACATTTTTTAAACACTGTCATCCATTTCAGTCAATCTTATTCTTCATAATTCTAGTTTCTTTCTGTTGGGAAATTGGAGTGTATTTCACAGTGGGAAGTGTCAGGAGAACAACTGCGTCAAGGAACAACATCCTTTCCCCTGCCACTTATATTTGTTTGCTCCAGCAAAATGTACACAGTCACCCCAGCTAGAGATTAACTGTTCTGATGCACCACCACAGCCTGAGCATCTCCTAGACATACTAAAAACCTCAACATTCAAACCCTCTGCATGACCAGAAATCAGAATTTTTAGGCAGTTTGATCCTGCTACCCAGCCTTCTGCTGCTTTTTTCTTCCTTCATAACATTGGATCATTTAGATAAAATCTTAATGGTGAAGCTGCTGCTTGGCTAGGTTCTCCATGCCATTGCCTTAGCCTATTTATATGCAATAATCTCCCCAAGAGCTTATACTTTTCACTTTTATCAGCCAAAAAAGCATGATGGAATTAGCATATAGTATCTCACTCTATTTACTTGCTACTGAATCCAAATACTCAGGAGCAAGTTGTTAGCAGGGAGGGAGTAAAACAAGCACAGAAAAATCCATGCCAAGCCCTAAACAGACAAGGGTGTGAACAAGCCCCGCTTGTAGCTGAGAAAAAGGGGAATGTTTGGAGTCCTCTCCTCAGAGGGACCTGCAGAAATTCCCCCAGGGCAGCACTGGAGGAGCTGAGCAAATGAATTTGTGTTTTAGGGAATTTCTGGGAGCTGTTCAGAGAGATAAATCCTACACCAAAATAACACTCTCTGCTGAGGGCACCCAGCAATTTAGCATCCCTAAAATTCACAGGGGTTATCTCGGTGTGACAAATGGGACTGTGCAATCCTGGGGGAGTTGTTGGATGCAGGGGGATGGAATTACCTTCCCCAGTCCTTTCCTGTCCTTTTTGCTTCCCTTCCATTGCAGTGCCCAAGTGTCCTGTGGTTCCTTGGCCCTCAGGACAGCAGGGACAGGCAGTCTGTCCCCTTCTCTTTCTCCTTCTAGCAAGGTTTAGCCTTGCAGACGGGATTTCCCCCTCTCAGTGTAAGAGGAGCTAACTCAGCTCTAATGTTAATTTTACTTGGGCCAGAAGAAGTGATTAATCAGTCTGTTTATTCTTTTTAATCTTGGCATTGTTTGTTAACAGGTCCAACTTCTGCTTGATCTGGCAGGAAAACCTCAACTCTTATTTTAGTTACTCCGAGTATGTAATAAATATATAATGTAGTTATTATACACCTATCTTTTAAAAAGGGTGAAAAGCAGTCTCTTCTGCATATTCCATGTGCACACTCATATGATCACATGTCAGTTTTTACATCCCACTCTCAGGGGAAGGGAGATTTAGCTTAATTACTATTTGCAGAGGGTTTTGCAGAGCTGGACTGTCATTTCTCACATAATCACAGCCAAAATAACCTGCTGTTGTAAGAAATCTTGGAAAGGACTTTTGTGATGTGAAAATTCTGCAAATCATTATTGCAAATAAGATTCAATCTGTATGAAAATCTATGTCGTTCTTGGCATATACCCACAAAGTCAATCTCCTAAGGAAAGGTTTGCCTTGAAAGAAAAAAGGGAATTTTTCCTACCTTAGGAAAGAGGATTTTAAATGATGGGACGCATTCCAAGAATAGGTCTGAGAGGAAAATATGGAGACTGGAATCTTGTGATCAGAGTGATAATGTTTTTGGTCCCTGATTAAAGAGAAAAATTCCACTTTGATGTGGTCTCTGCAGTCAGGAATCCTAATGAATAAGCAACAAATACCAAGAAATGAGCAGGAGAGAAACACAGAAATTAACTGGTTCTCGTGGCCACCAGTGACTGGGACCCCATTGGCAACATCAACAAATTTTCATTGTGACTATGAAAAATTACAACCCAAAAAGTCCAAAATTGCAGCAAGGGCAGCTCTCTCTCAGGATGGATGGACTGTCCTGTCATGCTGTTGAAGAAATATGCAAAAATCTTGCAGGATTGTCTAGAGAGGTGTTAGTTTAGGTGCTTGATCACTACTCTATGGGAGATAAATTAGATTTAGACATCCCTGCTTAAGGTGATTTGCATTTTGGACATGGCTGTCCCACAGCCAGATTTTTTTAAAAATCTAAAAAATTTAAAAAAATAAAATTTTCAAAAAGAGCTCATCCTACAAAGCAGTTGATATGTAAGAAGGAAATGGAAATAAAACAAAAAAAGGGAAAAAATGAAAACAAAAACATGTAATACTCCTTGGAGCAAACCCTTGTGACCCTTGGGAGAGAGTTTTGGGTTAACAGGGGGTTAAAATGGCATCAGTGACACTTATCCCCATGTCAGCAAGATCTACCATAATTTCATTTTGAATCTGACAAGCTATTTAGCCTAGAGAAAAAGAGCTATATTTTTCTCAAAGTTTAGGTTTTTTCCTTTCAGTGTCTTTGCAAATGAAATGCCTCAATGCCTCCTGCTTCCAAGATGTTTAATTTTAGGTTGAAGAGGAGTTTTGCTTGAATTTCAATATTATCAATCATTCTTTGTGACTTTAAAGATTTTATTTCTCTGGGAAAATGGAAAGGTTTTATTTTAGATTGAAAAAAGCAACTTCTCCTCAGCAGACCAGTGAGTTGCAAATCATCTGCACACTAAATCTTCTGTATGCTGGTAACATCTGTTCAACGGTTGCCTTTTTTCAAAATTTACAGCAGCACACCAGGATAGCCATGTCTTTCTGTCCTTCCTACATGCAATCTTTCACTTTCTGCTTCGCTCTGGGTGCTGTCTGTACTTTTATTATTGCAGCAGAAAAATGTAGAACATTAGCATCTCTTAATCCTTTTATACCTCAAGCCTTTACATGTTTGTCCAACTCTGCTTTTCATTGTGCCTTCATGTCTCTGGAATAGCCTCAAAATTCCAGATACAGCAAAATAACCCATGAGTGTATCCTGGCCCTGTGGTGCTGCTGGAAGGCTACTATAGAATTAAGATAATTCAGTGGTTTAAGTGTGTTTGCTGGATCCCTAGGAGCAAACTTTTACCCCACTTTGCAGGGATTTAGCCATTCAGATGTTATTAATATCAAGCTATGCTGCTGAATCTACATGTTCTGCAAGGGAATAACCTAGATTTGAGTGCCTTGCTTTGCACCAGACATTTATTTCAGCAAATAATAGAAAGGATGAAATGGAACTTGACTTTAGCCCACAGTGTCACTGTGGCATGACAGAGAAGGAATGAGAGGCTAAGGAATATCTAACAAAGATCTTCACAGTAAATTTGGACCCTGGATTTTCTTCCACACCACATTTTAAAGTCTTCGTGGGTCAAAAATAGAATCCTAGTGTAGGCTGAAGTGGAAGGGAGCCACAAGGATTATGGAGGGAGAGCTGAGAGATCATCACAGAGAGCTGCAGCTTGTGGCAAAAGGGTAAGCTTGTTTAAAAAAATGAGAATGAGAGTCCAGCAGAACATGCTGGTATTAGACCTCTAGATTTTCTTCGAGAAATTCTGCATTTTATAAACAGAATTGAATATGCATCAGTGCAAAGAAAATTCAAAGAGAAACAGTATTGGAAGTTGGCAAAGCTAGAGTGTTGTTATTTCTATGGAATAGTTAACAAAATTACAGAAAGAGAGTGGTTTCAGTGGGAGGGGATCTGCCAGGAAACAGCCAAATGCTCAGGCCACTGCCCCAGCACATGGCAGTCATGGTTTGGATCCTGGGAAAATCAGCCAGCCCCAAATCTGCCCATGAAACTCAAATCCAACAGGAAATGTCCCCAAGTCACCCTGCTCCTCTCACCTGTTGTTTTTGCCCTCTGCTGGGCCAGTTCACACCCAGTGCCTCTCATACAGCTCAGTTCATCATCAGGGCTAAAGAGGGGTCCTGGGGTCCCCATGTCTGGATATAAAAGATGAGCATTGTGGGGGATGATAAAAGGGAAGGTGTTCTTGGGGTCACCTGTGGGTGAAAGTGAAAGGTGTAGGAGCAGCAGAGTAACACAACAGCCACCACTCCTCAGTGTGTCACAGGCAAAACCTTTTTGTTCATGGGCTGGCAGGTGAGTTATCCAACCCAGGGTTACAAACATCATCACATTCTGTGCTACCCACCCACATCGAGTGTGCAGGGGGAGAGCCAATGCCACTCTTGCACATGGAACCACAGCTGCCTCCTGCACTATTTGCAGCTGTAGGTCCACACTGAGGTTTTAAAGTGGCATTTGAGGTTTTAGGGGCAGTTAAACCTTCGCTGAGCTGGGTTAATTGCAGAAAACTACAGAAATATTGCTGCCAGGACTTCCAGGCTAAGGTTTAGCTCTGTGTGCTTGTGCAGGGTATCAGCAGATGCCAGACAGGTGTGCCCATAGAAACCCTCTGTTCTCCAACCAGCTCCTAGAATAGAATCACAGAACCACAGCAGCATTAGGGCTGGAAAAACCTTCTAAGATGACTGAGTCCAACATTTGGCCAAACACCACCTTTTCAGCTAGACCAGAGCGCTGAGTGCCACATCCAGTCAATTCCTGAGCACCTCCAGGGATGGGGACTCCACCTCTTCCCTGGGAACTCCATTCCAATGCTTAACAACCTTTCCAGTGAATAAATTTTTCTGATTTCCAACTGAATCTCCCCTGGCGCAGCTTGAAGTTCCATCCTTTTGTCATAAAACAACTCATAAAACACAACACAGAAATGACCAAAGCTTGACACTCACCAGGTTTCACATAATCAAATTTTACAAGTTTCAAAAGCAACTCAGCAATGACTGCAAATTGCTAAAGAATAAAGTAGCAAGCAAATGATAAATTGATTGCCTGCTGTTTCTTTGTGCATTAATTTGTGTTATGGCTTTCCAATCTGAAATTGCTCGACGAGATTTTTGCTGATTGTTTTTATTTTTAGCTCAAATTGCAAAAGAAATGACTGTGGTAACCTGAATGCATCGAGTCTAATGAAGAATTGATCAATTGTCATATTGTAGGGTTTTTCTGAGCACTGCTTTCTGGCCTGTCTTCTCAGGATGAAAATTACAGTTATTAACCAATTACCAACTAAGAATGCAAAACTGAGTCTTGCTTTGATAACAGAAAGAAGGTAGAAAACCTGAAATACTGCCTGTCTGCCTGTAATCAACTTGTTTACCTAGGGATGGAGATGCACAGACAACATTTTCAGTGAATTATTCCCTAGCAAAAGAATTGAGAGCTGGTTGCTTCCTCCTTCAGTTCAGTAATGCTATTTTTTAAACCATGTGTTTCACTAAAAGGTATAACTTTATTTTATAATCTAAAAGCATGCTCTGGCTGTTATCAGGCAAGAAGGAGGTGGAAGAGTAGAATGAAAAGCTCAGCATGGAAATGACTCCATGGAAATAAAAAATTGCTAGGATACATCTCATCTGGTGAGAAGAAACTTACTGCATTGTCAGTGTCTGAGGAGGAGAGTGGTTCTCATTGGGAATACTGCATCTGGCAATCTGATTTTCTTTTATTTCCTTTCTAAAGAACAGAAAGTGCCAGTGCTATACCTCCTGTAAGAAATACCACATCAACCATGGTGGAAGAAATCCCCATCCCATTCCAACCCATCCCTGCATGGGAAACCCTCCCACAGCCCCAACAGGCATTGAGGGACAGAGCTCATTTCTGCTCATTTCCTCTCTTCTGGGGACACAGACCTCCCCAGCACATTTTTAAGACAGCAGAATCTTTAGAACACACAAGCCTACACTGTGATCAAAGTTAATTCAGTGTAAATGAGAAGAAATCAGTAGATTTGCCTTCTGCATGGCTGATCCTGATCAAAGCACAGCTGCCTATAATGTGCACCATATGGGACAGCAATTGTCTCCTGTTTATCCCTGTGCCTCCCTAAATCCCCTCTGTCCCCTGTGAAGGTGCAGAGCTGTACCTGCAGCTCTGGCTGCATAGCCACAAAAAGGCTTTGGCTTTACATGTATATAATTGTGGAGATGTTTTCACTTGTTATGGTAATTACATCCTAAAAGTTTACACAGGTAGCAGCTGCAAATGTGGTGAAGACTCAGCTGATAGCAGCTGAGCTGTATTTTCTTTTACATCAAAAAGCAGCTTATAGCTGAAGGCCTTATAGGTTCCTGAAACCTTGCTATTTTTATTGATGGGCCCACCACTCCTGGTAAATAAGCAGAGATCTGTGGAGCAACCAAAGCAGAGATGACCCTGAACAGGAAAGGAAAATCAGTGCCTGTTAGAACTGGGAACTGAATTCAACTAAATAAAAATAGCAAATATTTTTATCCGGAGATTTTTGAAAGTCTTGCTGCTCCATGGTGTGAATAGGTGTGACCAGACCTCTGCCAGGTGCTGGACACACAGCCAGGTGTGTGAGATTCCCTGAACACCATCATGGCTCAGGGAAAATGCTGATACAACCCTGATCCTATGGGGGGAAGGCACTGATTTATTTTAAGTTTGAAGATACCATGACTATATGTACGGAATGTATGCCTTTCAAAAGCTGAAGAAACAAACAGTGAGGATTGCTGATAAATTTGAGTTTTAGGAATCTATTAGGCTTAATGTTGCAATTCCACGGCTGGGAGTACACAGCTTTATCTTATCACAGTGGCCAGGCAGGCTGCTGGCTATTTCTACCCCATGACCTTTTATTTCAATATTTTTTAAATCCTTCTAGATGCTCTAATGCATGAGAGGAACTTTTTGCATCCACAGCAGGAGCCGCTATGTGCTCGAGCCTCTTTCACATCAACTCTCTCCAAGTTTCACAGCAGACAGCCCACAAGGGGATGAAGGACAGTGTCAAAAAACCCCTAAATGTTGGTAGGATAGGGGAGAGGTCCTTGCAGGTTTGTGCAGTAGCTGGGAAGTGGAGCATGTCTGTGTCCATTACTGCAGCACTGTAACAAATAAAGCCTTACTCCAAAGGCAAGAGGGAGCCTGGCCATTCATCCTAAATGTCAGAGCCCTGACAGAAAAGCCCATTATAAACACGTGAAGAGCTGAACCACCGTTGTGCCAGTGAATGGGATGAATAACAGCAATGAATAACAGCAAAACAATAGCAGGAGAAATTGCCTGGTCACCCTGCATCCATTAGGAGCTAAATCACACCCAGGACACACAGGGATCTGGAATTTGGCAGCGCTGAGCTGCCTGCACTCAGAGCCCCCTTATCTGCTCACCAGCCTCTGCTGCATCCTGGAAGCACTGGCAGCAAGGGAGTGGTGACACTTTCCCCAGCATAATATCACCCACATACAGCATTGCATTGAGGAAGTGCAGGAAAATGTGGCCAAAATTCAGCATTATCCATGGGAGCAGTCTGGGAAAATGTGTGGCTCACAAATGGTAATTAGCCAGTGTCGTGGCTGAGGAGCAGCAACAACTCCAGCTCTCCAAGGGGAAAACCATGGAAATCAAATTTCCATCTGAATAGAACCCAGTGCCTTCCAAAATCAAAACCTGTGTGTTTGTTTTTTGCTGCTTCTATTTAGGAAAGCTATGTTTGTGACTGTGTGCTCAGCTGAGATTAGGAAGTAAGAAAGACCCTTTTCCTTTGATTTCACTTTTTCATTCTGAGGGATGAGAGCAAAATAGACTAATCAATAACAATAATTATAATTTTCTTTTTATTGATTGTTCAGAAGCCCTTAAAGGCATCATCATTAACTTAGAGATAACTTGAGGAAATTTATGAGGTTTTGAATTCTGTTGTGACACAGCAATAGTGATTTCTATATTCAGATTCTCAGCCTTCCTGGCTCTAGGGCTGAGCCAGAATGAGTGAGAAGATTTGGTCAAATATAATAGAGCTGTTGACACAATTTGGCTCTGCTGTTTTTCCTAACTGGCACGTTCAATAGTTGAGGCTGCATTTTTCAAAGCAGGTGTACTGACTTCACCTGGCCCATTGCTTTGTATCCATGTGATCTTTCCTGTCCTTCTTGTGTCCACCACATTATCCATGAGCAATTTTCACATTGATGGGAGCTGCCAGACAGTGATTCTTGGAAAGTGAAGTATTTTAAAGCACAACACTTCTGCTGGACACTTTCTGGCTCATTTACTTTCATTGGCCACACATACACTGTCCCTGAAAACAAAAAATTCCCTCATGTGCTTTATGTATGGAGCTCTGAAGAAAGTGCTGTCCATCCCATCTGCTGTGACAGTTCTCCAAAATCCCCTATAACCTGCCTGGAAGT
Organism: Sialia sialis; assembly: GCA_009812075.1. Classification (NCBI taxonomy): domain Eukaryota; kingdom Metazoa; phylum Chordata; class Aves; order Passeriformes; family Turdidae; genus Sialia; species Sialia sialis. Next base: position 27,842,898 of record VRYO01002782.1, on the reverse strand, counting down.
TTTTCAGACTTTGCTCACACTCTTATTTTCACCTATTTGGTCAGCCCCTCTTGACATCTTTTCTGGCCCCACACAAAAATCTTCTCTGGCTGTCTCTGCATCCTGTGCGAGCTCATTACTCTGAAAATTATTCAGGGGATACACAAACTACAAGAAAGCCTCACATAATCAATTCCTCCTTTCTAAACCACAAGTTAAAAATAGAAATGCAAGGCAGGATAAGAGATAGGAGCATGAATAAATAATTGTTTGCTCTGAATCTGAGCGTTGGCCCTTGGTTTGTCAATAGTTTGTTGCTTTACTCCATAGCAGACCAGGATGACAAGTGACCTTGTTGCCAGACAAATGAAATTCAGATGCATCATAAAGATGACACCTTCAGATTGTAGGAGGACGTTTTTTTCCTCAGATCTGCCTGTTATTCAGGACAAATAACATGTATTAAATGTCATATTCTTTTCAGCAGGTGCTCAGCCTCTTGCCTCTTCCTGGGTCAAAATATCTGTAATTACATTCATTTTGCACAATGGTTCATTTATCTCTACCAATTTTGCCTTATGAATGCTTTGTGACTTGTTCAAGACCTGGCCATTATGAGTGTGTGGTGTTTGTACAATGGGCTTCCTTGTCATTTCAGTTCAGTAGAAGGTTCTTCTGCTTCTGAAATCTCAAAAAATTGCTTTATTTATTATCTATCAAGGTCTTTTAATACAGTTATTATGTTTTATCTACCAGAGGAGCACTCCTGGTTCAAGCATTTTAATGCAGTGATCACGGTCACATTCACAACGAACTTCTGCCTCTGAGTATTGTTGAGAATGAAAATTTTTGTCATCAGCAGGGAGAATAATTGAAGCAAAATCTTTAAAGTATTGGTGAAATAAAGCAGGAACATTTATCTTTAATAAACTGTCAGGTGTTCATTAGCTACAAACATCTTATTTATTAATAGGCATTTGTTCACCTGGAATGTGCATCCACCAAAAGGAGTTTTTTAAACATTGTCAGATGGGTTGGATTCTACTGTTATTTTGAACACATCCTTTAAGAGCTTGGAAAGAATTTCCATTTCCCAGCATCTGCTTTCCCTTCCCTACATAAACTCTCTTTCAATGTGCGATAAATCATTATATGGGAAGTGATGGCACTGAGATGCTGAAAGCTTCAGAAATTCTTACCTGGGCTTTTCTACTGAAATCCAGCCCCTGAGCATGGAAGTGGAAATTTCCTTCTGTTTCTAGAAAAGAAAGAGAAGAAAGGGAACACATCCTTTGTCTGTAATTAATTTGGAGTTATGGCTTATTAGCCTCAGCATTTCAGACTGATTTTTCCAAAAGGATATATTTCATAATTTTTCCCATGAAGAAAAAGTCAAGCATTCTGGACAAGGTTCTGTTCCACTGTGGACTGTCATAAACAAAAGCAGAAATCCAAAAATCTGCCACAGAGGTAGGGACATCATACAAATGTCAGAAACACGAGTACTCATACATAATCTGAAATATATGTTTTTCATATTTATGTATGCATGCACATGCATTCATAGACCTACATGTATTTTTTTGGAAACTCCAAATTGTGTTCCCACAATGTGGGAGATGATGGCAAGAAGGAAATCTGCATGTGGGGACACATTTTTCCTGGTCACAGAGCAGTCACAGCCCGTCCCCAAATGCTGCTGTTGGTTAGCATTGCCTGCATCAACCACTGGCTTTTCAGTCACCCTCCACACAAAAGTTATTTTACAATTTGCCAGCTATTTCCCAAGGCTTTAGAATGCCCTTTAGATAAATTGTATGGCTTTGCCCAAAGCAAACATGCACCTTAGGCTTGTGGACTATATTTCTTCCAGGGTTTCCTGGCTGCCATCACCTATTGATATTATTTGATTTGCAGCCGCTATTCAAAGCAAACAAACAAAATCTCACAACTTCTTAAACCTTCCTTCACATAAGCCACTGATATTTACTGGGAGCAAGAGGGACAGGTAAAGCTCTATTACACTTGTACTCACCTGTCTTTACAAATGAAAGCAAAGGTTTAGCAAGTTATTTCCTTATGATTTTTCAGCCTGCCACTCTTAAGTTTCCTGGCTTTATCTCTGATATGCTGATGCTTCTTCCCATGGCCATGAGCACCAGCCAGGAGGGACAGACCCTCAGCAAATGGTCCCAAAGCAGCATTTCCCCACGAATACCTCTGCCCAGGAAGTGTACAGGTGACTCAGCTGGCTTTTTCAGAGCATCCAGCTACCAACCTGCTTGAAACACCAGTGTGTGTTTCACGTGTTAAATGGGTGTGTAGCGAGTATTCCAAAGCAGGGAGGATCCCAAAGGGATGCCCTGTGTTCACCTTCCCAGACTCTTGCCTGGCTGGTCCCTGGTGCAGCCCTGTGGAGCCTCACTACCACCTGGTGAAACACTGGCCAGCACAGAACGGGATCAAGATTGTCCCCAGGAGCTGCTGACACCAAAATCTTCCTCCAGCTGTGGCCACATCAGTTTCCTTTAGCTGAGAGCCAAACCCCCTGCCCACAGCAGCACATTCAGTACACATATCCACCTCCTGCTCATTTTCCATGGGCTATTTCTGGATGCTTCTGTCTTCTGCAGGAGGCTCCTCTCTCCCCAGCATCCCCCAGGCTGCCCCTCCTTGCCCACACTTGAAGAGCTGACTCCCAAGATCCAGGCAGCAGCAGCATTCCATGGCTCTGATGGAGACAGGCTTCTCCCCAAGGAACCTGCACCAGAGTTACTCAAATGTCATTTTCACTTTGCACGTACAGCAGCTATTGTTATTTGTTTGCTCTCAGTGTCAAAAAGGAGCTACTCAGTGTCTCTTTGCCACAACTTTCTGACAAAAAAAAAATGTTACATTTTAAAAAAAAGAGCTTTTGAGTCTAGTAAAGCAAAGAAATCCTTATGTCTTAGCAACAGCTCCTTGCTGATATTGAGTTGGTGTTAGTTCAAGTAGCAGCTCTTTGCAGGAGACTAAAGTATCCACCATTTAATTCCAGCAACTCTGGATAGAGAGCTACAAAATCTCACTGCAGTGTTTAATTTCTTTCTTAAGGAAAGCAGAATGGTCAAAATGACCAGAACCCTAAAAAGCCAACTTTTTTTTCTTTTTTTTCCCATGGCCCCTTAAATACAGTAGTAGGAATAGAGCTGTATTAAATTAAATTTGTTAATAAAATAAATATTTCGTTTTTAAGACAACGTGACCTGCCTAGCCCGGAGTGGCAGTGCTTCCATACCAGACATGAATGTGGACAGGAAAGGGGACAGCTGGGATGTTGAGCACTTCATGACTGTCCATAAGCTTGACACCTGCAGCTGAATCAGAAATTAACAGGAAGGTTTTGTCTGATTTGGATGTAGCTGCAGCCACACTAAGGTACAAGTGGGCATCTCTCAGATGAAGAACCAACAGGGCTCAGCTGTACCTTCTTGTTGTTTTCTTTTAAATAACATTTTTATAATAAAGTCTGATTACAGTGATGCCTTTATTCATTTATTTCTGCAGAAAAGCCGGTGGTAATTAACTTGCACCACAGCCTGCAATTTGAATGTTAAAGTTTACAATCATCCTGTCACAGGGCCATAATAAGCACCATTTTACAAGGGGAACTCAGTAATTGGGGGTTTGTTTTGCTCATGGCTTGCTGCAAAACCTGGGTGAGGCTTTTTGTGCCACGGGCTCCGCGTGCCTCGGTCTGATCCCGTCATGCAGGGAACAAAATCCGTCAGGCTGCTCCAGGGGAGCTGACAGCCCATCAATTTGCCATCCTGCCTCCTCAGTGACAGCCTGCCAGCACAACTAAACCCAGGCACAGGTACATAAACACACTCTGGCAGTGAATTCAGGGTAAAATACACCTTCAGGGGTGGCTCTTTGAGCCAGGGCTCCTTTGGGACCAAACGCATGGCTTCTGTCCCAAATCCTGTTAAATCTACTGGATGAACACCCCTCTCCTTAGGGATCATGGATGTCTCCCCCATGTGCTCCTCCAAGTGCCTCCCTGGCCTTTGCCAGGCCCATCTGCAGCATTCAGCTCCTCTGGTGCTGATGTGAGGAAAACTGCTGCAAACAAAACCATGCAAGGGATGAAAAATAATTAGCCATGTGTCAGTGTCTGATATATTTGCATTGTTTAGACAGAGCAGTTAATCACGGGTAAGACCACAACATGTGGTGTGAATTTGGATTATAGCTAATACATACCGAGCAGAAGGCTATTAGCTACATCTAAAGGCACTATTTGATATTATTAGAAAGTGAACGCAATTAATTATATTACAATGTCCTTGCAAGATTCCTGTGGCAAAACCGTGCAAAGAGCTGTTTGCTTTTAGATTTCTTTTCCTTTTGTTCAGACAGGAGTTAATTCAGGCAAGCAAAAGGCATCAGGAGCCAAGATTCTGATCCCATTAGCACTCCTGAAGTCCTGAGTGGTACTGGAGGGGTCAGCAAGGGTCTGCATTTTTTAAATGGTTTTAAATATAGAGTAAACTTTTGCTTTTTTTAAAATGGTTGGTCTGCTGAAATGTCACTTCTTCCCTTGGGATGGGAATTAGCAAAGAAAAAGTCTCCATGCGGTCTCCAGAAAGGACTTCTGAGGGAAGGAATTTGATCCCAGATTTAATTAGAGGTGCAATATTTCCAAGTGTTCCCTTCTGAAATATCTCTTACCTATAGAAAAGAAAAGCTTAAGGCACCTTTTTTTTTTTTATTTAAAAAGGCAATTGTATTAATTCACTGAATTTTGCATTGGAATTGCAATGGCTTTGACAGTTTAGTTCTCTGAAAATTGCAATAAAGCCTTCGTTACGCTACATTTTGTCCCCATTTGTCTTGTATACTATTGCCTTGCCTTTGGCACAATCAAAATAATCTTTAAAAATACTGCCATAAATGGATTGACTTTGACCTTCTGAGTATCTTGTCAATAAAATAAAAATGATAAATATGTTTCAGAGTGCCACTGGCATAATATTAAAGCAGAGCTACAATCCGAAAAGTGACATTTGAAAAACGAAGTCATGGGGAGGGGTCTTATTCTCTGTCAAGGGTGCCACATGAATAAGCTCTATTTACAGTGCAAAGAGGTGATTTTGCTAAGTGCCAGGATGTGCAATTCCTGTGATGTGGCCTCTGCCTCTTACATCATCATTAGCAATTAAAGATTACTGCAGCAGGAAATTAGCTGAGCCTGTTGCTGCTGAGGCACAGAGCAGAGCAGCTCCGCCTCAGTCCCCTCCTGTGACCCCTCTGCAGTGCTGAAAAAGGGACCTGGACTCATCCAGGAATGCCTCAGACAACCAAGAAAAAGCCATTTTACTACATGATCAACAACTTCTAACAAAATCACCACAAGGCTTCTTTTTATTAGGTGAGAAGAAAAGAATGGAATATTCTAAAAAAAAAAGGCAAGAGATGTATGAAAACAAACAGGGCAGGCAAGTAAACAAACACACGTCAAGGGGCAGCAGGTTTGATTCAGAGACTTTGAAATGCACACACACATCTCTGATGTGTTTGGCTTCATGCCTCAAGTGAGTCTGACCTGTGGCTTCAATATTTGCAAGCCTAACTTGAGCTGATTTCTCAAAACCCTTTACTATCATTTTTATATCATTACTTCTTTTTGTGTCTTTTTAACATTTCTGGTTCTGAATCTTCTCAGCTCGTATTTAAAAGCATGTGAAGTGCACTTTACACTTGAGCATCAATTTGTATCATGATTAAATCGCTTGTGCACGTAGTAAATTAAATTAAAACCCCACATAATTTCAAAGGTCACAAGGCTTTGGAACCTCAAAACACTACTTGATTTCTGAGGAGGAGTGACTCAGATGCTAATCCCTAAAATTAGGCTGAAATCACGTTAAAAGGTGAAGGGGCTCGGTGCTGATTCAGATATGATGAAAATCTAGATAACTAAAACTGTATGTTACTAAGCTTGCACCTTTATACATTTAAATCTGGATTTGTTTGCCTTGAAAATTAACCCAACTCTAAAATGAAGTAACATGAAAGGATGTGGGATTTAAACAGCTATCAGCAGTGGAACCAAGCTGATGAACTCTTAACTCTTTGCCCTTTTCCATCCTGCCCAGCTCCCGAGTGCTGGCCGGGCGGACACCGCGTCCTCCGCAACCCCCGCAGGAGCACCAGCTTCGACTCCCTGGAGCTGCAGAGAGTGGCCAGCCAGCACCTGGTGTGTGACCACTCCTTGCCACCAGCGTGGTACCGCCTCATGCTCGGCCAGCAGCCCGTGGAGATGCCCACCAGATGTGTCGAGGTCAGCAGAACCCGAGCGCTGCCCTGAGGAGCTGGGATGAGCCCTCTGCGGGGAGATTTCCTGCCCATCCCTCTCTGTGCTCTCCAAGAGTGTGTGTCCAGTGGGGATGGATGGGTGGTAATGGGAAAACCACTTGGATGATGATGATGATGATGATGATGATAATAATAGTTACCAACAACAACAAAACCAACAATACCACTGTATTATGCAAGGGCATTAGTCAGAGACCAGGATTTCTGTGGAACAGCCAATATTCCACCAGGTTAGGAAGTAATCCAGCTCTCCTAGACAGTGTATCCAGTAGGGGTGGCTGGGTACTAATGGGAAAACCACTTGGATGATGATGATGATAAAAATAATAATGACAATAGCAATAACAATTATTATTATTGTTGTTGTTGTTGTTGTTGTTATTGCTGCAAGAATAATGGCAACAACAACAAAATCAACAGCAATAAGCAACAAACCACCACCATCAAAACCAACAGCAACAAAGCCACCACCATCAAAACCAACAATACCGCTGTATTATGCAAGGGCATTAGTCAGAGATCAGGATTTCTATGGAACAGCCAATATTCCACCAGGTTAGGAAATATTCCAGCTCTCCTAGACTGTGTATCCAGTGGGGGTGAATGGGTGGTAATGGGAAAACCGTTTGAATGATGATGATGATATTAACTATTACTACTATTATTATTATTATTATTATCATTGCTGCAAGAATAATGGCAACAGCAACAAAACCAACAGCAACAAAGCCACCACCATCAAAACCAACAATACCACTGTCATATGCAGGGACACTAGTCGGAGATCAGGATTCCTGTGGAACAGCCAATATTCCACCAGGTTAGGAAGTAATCCAACATAAAAACAGGGAGAATTTTAGTAATCCGTGTATGTCACCTCAAGCTGTGCTTTTTCCAAGCAGCTGCATGGCTTTAGGAACGTGTTCTGCAGCCTGAATTTCCTCCCATATAAATTATTATAAGTTAGGAATTTCTTCTGTTGATGAAATCAGAAGGGAGAAATCAGAAAAAATAAAGCAATCTTTGGGGAAACTGAAGGAAAAGCTAAAGTTGAATCTTTTTCTGCATTGAATCATATCTTGCATTCCTTAGTTTCATAAGTATGCTAATAGCTTTGTGGAGCAAAAAAACCTCCACCACATAAGACTACTCTATGAAGAGACAAAACAATAATTATCTGGTTTTAGGTGTGTTTAATATGTATGACAATAATGTTTAACTTGCAATCATTGTTGCCAGAGCAACTTGAGCCCCTCACTAAAGTCATTGTCACCTCAAACATCCCAACTACAGGAGGTTAGCATAATTTCAAATATTAAGTTTAACACAATTATTCAGAAAATAATAAACTAATTACCATAAATTACTTCAAAGTTTAAATATTCAACCTAGAGTGCTAGGACGTTTGGCATCGCGTGATTCTGCTCTAGCTGAAGAACCCTCTCAAAATTAGCAAAAACATTTTATATCCATTCAAACTGGACCTGTAAACTCCTCACAACTGAAGTTTATCTTAATAACTTAACATTTAATGAAATGTTAAGAGACAGTTATTTCTGTAGAATTTCTAGCACTTACTTTGGATATATAAATTATAACTCTTATTAACATTAATAAATTGGCAGGATTATTATTGAAAGATTAATTTCATGGCATCCTTGAATATCCCAATGCACTATGAAGTTTTCCAGGTTGCTCTATAAGTGTACATACATATTCTGTAATATTTAATTTTTCCATTATATTTCAGCAATTTTGAGTGTGTAGCAATGCTCAACTGTATGAGATTGCTTTCTAACAATGCATGCTTTGTTTCTTTTAATCTCTTCTCTGGAGTTTTTCATTCAGGTTTGTGAAGGTATATTCATTAGTTTAGTTTCTTATCTTGTAACATAATTCTTGCCATTGGTTTCTTCATTATCCTCTGAATGACAGTAAATCTCTGCTTCACCATGCTGATGAAGGATTACATCTGTTAGATGTCAAAACTGGAAGAATACACTTCTTTTAGATCTTCACCTTCTAAATCTGCCTCTACATTCTATCTCTTCCACCTAATTAAATCATTGTTTGATTTGGTTTTCCATTTAATTTCAGCAATACCTCTGGAACAAAATAATTTAAATTAATAACTGCGCAGCTTCCACTCCTTAATAAGCAGTTATTATTGGACATTCCAGTCTGGCTGGAGAGAGCTGATTTTAATTAAAAAAGTCAAAGACAAAACCCTGAACAGATAGAAGAGAAAAGAGACCCAATAAAGCCTGACAATACGCCTGCAGAATTAAAAAGTACATTACTCCAGCACCTTGTAAAATATATACCCAGTGATATTGTGTTGGTACTGGCCAGATACAATTAGCTGCTTATTGATGGATGAGATTAACTTCTTAATTCAAAGTGTTGGTAGCTAAGGATTCCTGTCACCCAGCCGAGCTCAGGAGGGATTTGAGCCACAGTGGAGATCTGTAGGTCCTGCCCAGAGTGGGGAGGACAAATGGCACAAACTGGGGGACAAGAGGGAGGGGAGCTCCTGCAGCCTGACTCCTCCACAAACCTGGGTTCTGAACCTTGCCATGGAATAAACCCCCACAACAAAAACATGTCCCTGTCTGCATGCTGTTCCACAACCATAGGGAGTTTTATATTCAACAGAGAGGAGAGCCAGCTCGCACAGGGGGGTGTGAGAATGCAACCCTACCACAGCTCAGGGGCACAGCAGACTTTGCATTGAGAAACGAGCAGCAACTCTTAAGGAGCTGCTCCTCATCCACTCATTTACAGTAATTTCACAATTATAAGCCAC
>VRYO01002782.1:27806938-27832753 GCA_009812075.1 Sialia sialis | reverse complement strand
TGTAATTAAAAAAAGGCGGGGAAAAGGGGACAAAAGACACAAAAAACCCCACAAGCTCCAGAGGGGGGAAAAGACACAAGAAAAACCCAAAAACTTTTATGTCAGAGAAAGCAAAAATATTAATTGCATTCCTGAACTTGCCATCCCTTGAATTCAACTGCTGTCCATAAAATTATTCCTCCAGTGGCAAAATATTTATGATTGAAAGAGCTTTCCAATTTAGTCTTTGCCTGCTGAATTTCTCAGGGCAGGTAACAAATGATCCTGACCTTCCTCACTCTATTTCTTCCTTGCTTTTCCCCATGGGCTCCCAAAGGAGGCAGAGCAATTACTGGATCCTGGACACCCACTCCTGGCCACAGCCACTTCCCTATCCAAAAATATATTGTAGTAGAAGGCCAACAAAAATTTGCAAATTTTGGATCTTGCAGCTCCTGCTACAGATCATGGTTTGTTCTTCAAGAACTGCCAAATTTTCTGTGAAAGGCAAAAAAGTATAGTGAAGCTTTTCCTAAAATTAAGACAGTACATTAAGAAGCAAGAAACAATGCACAGACATGGCCAGACCATCGACAATTGACCTTCAGAGGAAGAACAAAAGATGGAAAAATTAAAGCTCAACAGAAAATCTATTAAAAAAACAGAAAAGCACTTAACACTGATATGGAAAAACATACACCAATTACAGAGATTCCAGCTTCTGAATTAAAATAATACTGGGTATATGCATACATCTGGATACATGTACAAGTGGGCAAGCCCCATGGGAGGCATAAACAGTAAAAAGAAATGTGAGGGAACATCACAGGCTAATGTTATTGAAGATCTGCTGCACAGTCAGATAAAAGATCAATCTGTGGATTACAGCAGAGCAGTGCACGCTGCTGCCTGTAATGTAAATTCAAATGCCACACCACACTCACAGAAAAGCCAGAAACGGGCTGAAAATTCTCTTCTTCCTGTGGAGAAGTTCCACTGGCCCCAGGTGCTTGTCCTGACCAGCAGCTGAATGTCTTTTTCTGGAGGGAATGGCAGGGAAGGGGAATAATTTCATTTTTTCACATTAACAATCTCCAGCAACCCCTAGCTCAGAGACTTCTGGGTTCAGACATGAGCTGTTCAATTTTTTTGTGAGGGCAAGAGGAAGAGCAGACACTGATCTCACTGGTGGAAGTGACAGGACCTGAGGGAATGGCCTGAAGTTGTGTCAGGGGAGGGTCAGGTTGGATATTAGAAAAAGGCTCTTCCCCCAGGGTTGGCTGGGCATTGAACAGGCTCCCCAGGGAAGAGGGCACAATTCCAAGAACTCCAAGGAACTGATCCACAGATCCTGACAGAACCCAAGAAATGTTTGAACAATGCTCTCAGGCACTTGGTGTGACTCTTGGGGTTGTCCTGTGCAGGGCTAGGATTTGGATTTGATAATCCTCATGGGTCCCTTTCAACTCCACAGATTCTGTGATTCTGTGATTTAAATTAATTTCTCTCCCATGAGCCAGCTCCATAACTGCAATTTTTTGGCACATACAATTCTGTAGCAAGCTTTTCTGCAGGCTCCTTATGGCTATGAGACTTTGTTTTGGAAATGCCCAGTAATACCTGGGGTATCAATATAACTTCCAATACCCTTCTTCAGAAATTTCCTCATCTAAATGAGCAGAACGCAGTCCAACTCTGACTATGCTCTAAATTAATGTAAAACTGTAAATGTGCATGTGTAAATGAAGGACATGTTATGCAGTAAGTGTTGGTATTTTCTCAGTAGTTTCATTTTTCACAGCATAGGTTTACTTTTTTACATATATACAAGGATCAAACATAGTTTAAATGGTAATCTTTGGTGTTTAAAACAAGGTCATGTTAAAGTGTGTCAAATCTAACCTGCTCATGATGCTTAATATGTCAGTCCCGAGAGAAGAGGATTTATTTTTCCATACTTAATTTCATTCCCTCCTCTTTAACCTCTTCTAGAACATTTTACACTCACAATCAAAACACAGTACCTCAGCTGCATGCCATGAGTTTATTATTTTGTTTCAATTATTATTTTGCTCTCACTTTGATTTGCAATTGTTGTATGGATTTAACAGCAAGTGACACTTTCAAGGTATTATTTCATCTGTAATTCTTTCTTGAACATATACCATATTCCAAATCATAATAGTAGGTATGAGGAGCCTTTGTTTTTCTTGTTTGTTTTTCAGACACACAAAAACCCTTTGGTAGAAATTACAATTACAGCCTTTATTGTTCAGAAGCATGTGCCTAAAAGAAAAACAAGACTGGCACCAGCTTAATTGCTGCTACAGATATTCCTGACGTACAGTGATTTCTGTGGAGTTTGGGCCAAGACTGAAATTTGAAAAAAAAAACCAAACTTATTTACTTTAACTGACTACAAAGAAATAATAATTTTTAAAAAGCTAAAGTAAAGTTTTGAGTAGATAACAAATGCAAAATCACAATGCTTTAACTGCCAACCAGCAGCACACCAAAAAGTCTTCCATCTCCATCCAAGTGAAACAATGCCTTCCTCACATATGGTGCTGCTTAGTTTTAACAGCATAATTTCAGCAACACCCAAGTGACAAAACAATCAAGCTTGATTTCTTTGTGCAGTTATGAAGAACCACAGTGTTCAACCAATGAAACTGGTTGATGCCCCAAACCCCAAGTAAATGGAAAGAGATATCACTGGATTAAACAATAATGGCTTGTTCCTTCATTTTGGCAAAGGGGGAAAAATATTTTTAATTGTTTAGGTTTTCTAAATTGGGTTATTTAAATTATTATTTGGTACCTAATTAGGAATCAAAAATACTTAATGAATGCTTACCTGCCACATAGAGGTGTTGCAAAGATTAATTGGGTAAGGTTTACAAAATGCTTTGAAGATTAAAAACATGGCATAATTACGATTGGATAAAGTATGGAAAGACTCTAAAAAAGGCTATCAACAGCCTAAAGTGTTCTTGTTGTGTTGGAGAAGTTCTCCTTTGTGCAGCAGTGACTGTAGGCATTGCTCTGGCATTTGTGCTATTTCTGTATTCAATTTGCTGGTTACTCTCCCAAACAACAGCTACTAAATTCAATACAAATTATGCCACAGTGGGGACTTGGAAATTTTGGCTTTTTGAAGCCTCTTCTCTTAGATTGTTCTTCTAAATTTCTTTGCTTTTTTTTTGTTTTGTTTGTTTGTTAGTTTTTTTCTGTTCTTACCTCTACTGCTGATTGAACTCACAAATATACATTTGGCCTTGCCTTCCCAGGTCTGTCTTCTAATTCACTGAGGTCTCCTGCAGCAAATCCTTTTGGCTAGTGTGTAGCAGCTTGCCTGACTCAGAAAATAAACTAATGTGTCATAGAGCTGCCAGGAAAACAGAAATACTTGCTTTATACCAAATCCTTCCTTGGCCAGCCTGTAATCCTGTATTACAGTGTGTTAATGACTTGCTGTCTCACTGTCTGATTTTTTTTTACCTTTGTGAGGGTTGGTTATTGCTTGTAATTTGTGCACATTACATAACAAACCGTCTCACTCACGTGGTCTCAGTGCGAGATTGGCCAGGGCAAATGCAGGAGATCCCAGGAGGGATTCATCAGAAAGCTGCAGGCGACGTCAGTGATGCTAATCACGCTTTCTCCAGCACTGAAAAGGCTCACGGACTTCTGGTGAGGATGAAAACAGAGGGGGGAAATCACCATCCTCATATTCCAGCATTTCAGCTTTTCCTCTGTGTAAACAAGAGATACAGGCCCACTTTTATTCATGGGTCACTTTCTGTCTTTTTGCACAGCCAGAATGCATTCACATCTATTTATCTGCACGGTCCCCAGCATAGCAGAGAGATGGGTGTCCCAATAATGAATTATCTTCCCAGTACTGCTGCAAGGCACCAAAGTGCTGTTACCATCTCAGCCACCTCCACCTCTGGTTGAGAGATAAGAAAGTGAGGTACACAGAGAGTCAGTGATTTGTTTTTTGCCCAGGATCAAGCAGCCAGAGAAATTGAGGCACTGTGTGCCTCACTCCCAGTGGAGCAGCACTTATTTGCTGGCACCAGTTACACTGGTAAAGGCAGCACCAGATGGATGCTGTAGCTCATTTTTAGCAACAAAAGTTATTTTACAGATAATTGTAAGAGTATTTTTTCAGTTGGGACGGGTAGGTTGTGCTGTGTCTCCTCACCAAACCATTTCCTACAAGACTCTCTGTGTTTGCACACATGCATTGAAATGCAGTGCTCACTCATCCCTGCTGCTCTGCTCCCCATAACTAATTCTTCTCAGCTTGTGTGGTTCCAAACACCTCCAAGGCAAACTCACTAATACCTGCATGTTAGGGCAATTTCAAAAAGAATGTTCCAGTCCAGCAATCTTTATTCACACATACAGGGGCACTGAAGTTTGCAGTTCCCTTGTCTAAGAGGAAATTCAGGTTGCAGGTGTCACATCCAGATGAGTATGAAGCAGAGACCACTGAGCTCCAGTATTGATCCTTCTCTCTTCTCCCATGCTGCTTCTCTGGATGTTGTTTTTTCCAGTCTCCCAGGTCGTTACAAGTGTATGCTCATAAACATGCTTTGGAAACACCCTTCTTCACACCACATCTCACACTCTAGGTCAGAAGTTCACCAGGATGCAACAAATTCCCATCATCTGTATTTTTACCAGCATAGAAAACATCCCTGCCCCTTAAAGCTGTAAATAAACAAATAGAAATACCTCTTATAAGTTGCACACAAAGTGGTTTTTAAAGAAAGGAAGGGAAGGGATTGGTCTAAAATTCCACCTAGGAGAATTTTTATGTTGGCCTACCGTTCTCACAAAGCTGGAAGGCTGCTCCTCCCCAGGGAGCTGCTGCATTGTGTGAGCTCCAGTGCCTCCTGCAAGACCCCCAGCACAAACAGGGAAGGCAGGGTCAGCCTCTCTGCTCAGCTGCTGGTTAAAAAACCAACAACCTTGGACAATTTTAGTGGTGCCTCTCTGGAATCCTTGTTTCCAGAAGCCTGACAATAACTAGCTTCAAATGTAAATCAGACTGTGTCATGTCACACTGTTGATTTTTTTCAACTACTCTTGCATTGCTGGTGTGTACCCCTTGTCCCCTGCCCTTGCTTTCTGGCTTGAATAGTTCCCAGGTACAACTCAAACTGCAGCAGGGCACTGGTGCATGACTTCATAAATTCATCCTTTGACTTCCACCGCTTCCCCTGCTCTCATAAACTTCCCATCCTGAAAGTGAAGCAGCAAACCTGAGCCAGTGGGGGAAAATGGTGGGTTTTTGGTTGTTTGTTTCGTTTTGTTTGGTTTTTTTCCCCAATGTGATTTATAGCCAGACTGGGAGGAATCACGTTCCCCAGGCTGGACTAGTAGAGATGGTTCAATGTCACTGACTGAGGAAATGCAAAGCGACAGCAGCAGTCACGCTCTGCTGGATATGACTGATACCTGAGAGCAAATTATTGTCAGTATTTGGTAACAACTTCCAAACTTTAGCTCAAATATCTCTGTGCTTTTCATATTGGCAAATGCTAGGTAATGGTGCAGAAAAATGAGTCACCATTGTAATTGGCTTTGTATATTTAATAAGGCCCTGATTACACCTAATCTCCTCACCAAGGTGCTTGAATTAAAGACAGCTTTAGAGAACCATGTTCCTTTAGTCAGGGGAGAGAGCCTCACAGGTACAGAGGCCAGCTCACATCTGAGATTCCTGACACATTTCCCTAAGTTGGGAAATGGAAATCAGTCTCTCCTGGCCATGACTCAACATGCTGTCATTTGAACCATTTAGTGCTAATGGCTTCTGCTTTGGGATTTCCTGTCTTCAGGGTGTTCAGGGAATTTGTTAATAGATAAAAGCCTGAAAGCAAAAATAAGATTTAAAAATAAAAATTAGAGTTAAGTCATGCATATCCTGCACATATGTTTTGTCCATTCTTCATATGTGTCTGTTCAAGAATGAGAGAGAGGTGCAGGCCCCACAAACATGTCTGGTGTGTGCTGGAAGGGCAGGAGCTGTCAGGAGCAGGGCAGTTGTTTTGGAGGCAGATGATCTAGCCTGCTTTCATGCTTTCATCTTCTTCATACAAACCAACCAAAACCAGAGGAAAATGCCTTGGAATCCTGTTACTGTGCTCCTTAAGCATTTAATCTGCGTAAAGCCACCTCTCAAAACCAGGCCGGACATTTTCATCCCCACCCACTCATCTTTTTCACTGACCCTCCAGGTTCAGCACACTCAGGCTCTTGGATTTTAGTGATCCCCACGGGCTCTTACCACTCTTGCTGTAACCAGCTCCTTTTGTGTGCATCCTCAGATGAACAAATGTGGGACACAAGCTCCAGTGTGGCTGTCACTGAAGTCTGAATCCCTGCCAGCTCCTGGGGAGAGCAAGAGGCTGACGGGCTGTGCCACCTGGCAGGTCTTTGGGGGCACCAGGGATTGCTGCCTGTTCCGGATCCCCGTGGCCGTCAGGAACTGCGGCTCCTTCTTTGTCTATCTCCTGCAGCCCACTCCAGGATGCATGGGCTACTGTGCAGAAGGTGAGCACCAGCAAAGTATTTATCAATAAGATTGCTGATGCCTCTCAGGCTGGGCGTTCAAAGGCCCTGGGGTTGCAGTGTACATCTCAGTGACCTTGCGAGTCAAGCGTCACTCCCGCTAAGGCGCGGAGCGTGTGGAAAATAAATCAGTGGCAGTCCAAGGTGTTCCTGAAGAATAGCTCCTATTACCAGTACAAAATGTAATCTGGTGTGTATTACTGAAGCGTTCTTTGCTGGGTTACAGCTCACATGTAACCTTTCCCACTGTCTTTGGCTCCACTTTGGCTCCAAGTTGCAGAGTGAGTGAGCAGAGGCATCTCAGCTGTATCCAGGATACTGTCTCTAAGGCCTCTTCTTATCTTTAATAATCCAGTATCCCCCCTCAAAAAAGGTAATTCTGAAACTCTGCAAGGGAAAAAAAAAAAAAAAACAACCCAAACTAAATTGATAACATCTTTTTCATGACATTTTTATAATTGTTCTCGTAAGAAATAATTTTCAGCCTACTACAAGAGATGTAACCCCTGTTCGGTATCTAGGAAACAAAGGGAAAGCAAAAAGCAATTGCTCATTCAGCTAAACCTCCTGAACTTTGGAGCATGGCCAGGTGCATATAGATTTCATCAGAAAACATGCTTCTGTCTAAGAATGAAAAGGTTACCTCTATACTTTCCTTTTAGTGATTTTGGACAGAAACACGACACTGAGAAACTGGGGTTATCAGCTTTTCAATCGGGCAAAATCCAAGCTTAAATAAATTTTAAAGAGAAAGATAACTATTTTCTTATCTTTATCAATATTTTAATATTCCTACTTGAAGAGGAGGAAGGAAGAAAGGCTCAAAGAACATGAGATTAATTCACTATTTGAAATTTAAAAAAATCCATTAAAATAAATGAAACCAATTCTTAGTCAGAAATTACTTTTTAACTGAATAGAGTCATTTTTCAGTTTAAGCTTGGCTTTTTCATAAACTATAATATTTCCACTACTCTTGTTCAAAGAATTTTTTGCCAATACATTTTGGGTGAATAACTTTGTTCTGTTTGGTGATTCATACCTGTGCAGTGATGTAAAGCTGCCTGCATTTCTAATAAAAGAAAGCTTATCCATTCCCATCTATCCCAATCTCATTTTCAGTGAGGTCCAGTCCTAATTTCTTGCCTTTAGGACGTTTTTGCTGTCTCATGCATCGGATGGAAAGCATCCAAAGCTGGAGTTTTTTTTACTGAGGGTTTTTACTTCACTGCTTAAATTCAGCTGTAAATATTGCAATAGAGGAGGCTCAGCTGGCATGACTTTGTGTCAGAGTCAATCCCCCAGCCCCTTCTGCTGGAGGTTCAGGAGCAGGACACCAGTCAGCACATCTGAGCTGCAAAACAAAATGAATTTTAAACTCCATAGCTTGGCAGAAAGGGCACAGCTGGGAAAAGCAGTGTTCGTGCTTGCAATTCCACTCACATCCTCCCATGAGCTGATCACCTCACTCTGTCCTTCTGGGATAATTTCCTGCACACAGTTGTGATGTGAGCCATGGTTTGAGGCAGCTTCTCTAAGAAACAAAACAGAAAAGGGTGTTAACAACTGGTCTTTATTCATCTTTTAAATAACTTGTTTCTTTTTCTTACCCCTTGCTGTTTGCCCTGGACAGATGTTAACACATTGGTTCTCTGTTCTGCAGGAACAGCTTCATATTTTATTCTCTTGGGTTCCCACATATTATATTTTCTACACTCCTCCAAAAAAGTTACTTAATTTATCCTTTCAAATCATCTGAACCAGCTTCATGTTTTGTTTGAGTCTGTGTCTCCAGAGATGAAAAACATCCCCTTACACTATTAAACCTCTCTTTGTTTCTACTTTCTAGGTGAGTTTAACAGGAAGAAAGGTTTCAGACTTCATTACTTGTTGAAGCCTAGAGAAAGCAAGCTGTATTTTTAGAGCAATGGCATTATTCTGGGCAGAGGAAGACTATATTGAGCAGACCTAGCCTAGATACATCCTAAAAGAGCCTGGGAAGGATCTTCAGAGGAAGGCAATAGGGGCTGGCTGCTTTCTGACAGTCGGTTTACCTCTGCAACATAATGATTTCTCATATCTCTTCTGTGCTTATTGCAAAAGTTGGATCAAAAGGCTGTGCTCTAGGGAAATGCAAACCTGATGACCTTTGCCAGAGTAATTAATTTGTATTAATCTGAGTGCTTCATTTCAATAATGTTTCTCTTACTGCAAAATAATAATTTAAAAAATCACATTCAAAACCAGCAGGTCAGATGTTATAACAGCAATAGGTAGTCAGCACACAATTAGCAATTTTTGCATTTCATGTGAAACACACCTTCTTGCTTGCATGGTTACTAATTAAGTCACAGGATCACAAAATGTAGTGCTTCTCCCATGTTTAATTACATCAACACCTTCTTGTTAGGGGAACAACCGTAACATCAAAATAACATTTTGTGCTGCATCCCTTTTTTGTTTCCCTCTTGCAGACAAGCTCCCAAGCCTGGCTTTGCAGCCGGTGATCACTCCTGAGCTCCTGCAAGGCCGAGTCTACCTCAAGTGCAGCTACAGCCGCCGTTCCCCCGAGCCCCCCATGCAGCACAGGGTGCTCTGGTCTCGCCTCTCCAGCCCTGGGCAGAGGGAGCAGATCCACCAGGACACAACCTCAGAGCTGTTTTACCACCTGGAGATGGAGGGTTCCAATCTGCGCTTGGGAGACACGGTAATGCCAGCAGCATGGGCCACACACCCAGGGGATCAAACCTTCCTGTGATTTACCAAAATATGAGTATTGGTCTAACACCGATATTCAACTGTGACGGACAAAAGACTCTCTGACAATTTAAAGTTAGAAAGTGTATGTTTATTCAGCCTTGGGCAGCAGCGTGGAGTAACCCCCAACACACATTGCAAAATTACAGGTGGTCACAGAGTCTATTTATTGACAAAATCTTCAAACAAATACATATTCATAATACCAGCCCCTCCCATCCCTGCTTCCCATGGCAATTAGCTGGAATGGCTATTAAGCACAGATGGTTGGTTTCTTGAATTAAGTCTGGGGTCATTTTTGTGGGGAGGAGTCTTAAAAGGAGGAAGTAAGGAGAATCTTCCTCACCCTGAACTCTTGACCTTTTCTATTAATGACAATACAAATGGCTTTTGGGGCAACTCCAGTTTTGCAAAGAATGAGTTTCTGGTTGCAATTGTTCGTGTTCGTTGGATCTACTTACTAGTTTCATCCTTTCCCATTGCAAGCACAGCTAAGCAAACATAAATTGACAGGCAATCAATTATTTAAGTTTCAGGTAACTATCTCAAGCCCAGTTTCTTCTAACTTTTAAATAAAATCCTAATTTCTCTTAGATTAGTATTTCACCTGAATCTTTGTTGTGCTTTTATTAGTGCTGCTCCTCACTTCTTGTGCTTAGAGCTACTGCCCAAAAAGACCAGAAACTGTTTCACAAGATTATTTAATAACGTTAACCCAGTTCAGGACCTGTAACATTTCTTTGAGTTCTCGGAAGGTA
This sequence comes from Sialia sialis, assembly GCA_009812075.1. Classification (NCBI taxonomy): domain Eukaryota; kingdom Metazoa; phylum Chordata; class Aves; order Passeriformes; family Turdidae; genus Sialia; species Sialia sialis. The sequence goes on along the minus strand of VRYO01002782.1, from coordinate 27,822,671 downwards.
TTTTACCACATTCTAAAGGCAAATTGAGTATTTGCAGTTACATTACACCTTGAATGCTGTGAGGTTTGTGTAAGTGGTGGGTACAAGTGCCTGAGCCAATTTTTGCTTAGTATTTTTTGTGTCTTGTAGCAGTGAGATTTTGCAGCAGAGGCAGGCTCAGCTGCATGCACTCAGTAATTTTTATATCCACGGACCAAAGACACAATAATATCTTTTTACAGAAAAAAAAAAAAAAAAGATAAATTTTAAAATAGAGGGAGATTCATTTTATGGTTTTTTTCACATTGTTCTGCCTCCCTGATTCCAAATTCCTGGTTCAGTAGCATACTGAAAGATAGAGTTCATTACAAAACAATCTTTAAGAAGTATATTTGATGGCTTACACAGCAACAATGATCTGCTCTCAACAACAACAGCAAAACAGAAACCAATACAGATGTGAAAAAAATTGACTTGTGTATGAATTCATGGTCTTTTATGGTACAGAAACAAGACTTTTAAATTTAAATTAGGTTCATAACTTTTATAGGCAGAAGGACATTAGCAATGCTACAGCAAACAAAGAATAAATAGGGATAACAGCCTGGTGTTAAAAGTAGATTGAAAATAGTCTTGGCATTTTGCAGCTCTGCTTTGAGATCATGGAATCGTAGAATACCAGCTCAAACAGAGGGTTCAGGGTTCATCTGGTCTAAATATTCTTGGCAAATCATGGTCTGGAGGAGACAGCCCAGCACCCTTTCCTGCTGGACCTGAAGTATCTGATATTGGGAAATCCATCACTGCTTAAATTATTCCAATGAGTAACTGTTCTCATAGTGAAAAAAATTATTTTTGTGTTGAATCTGAATTTTCCCTCCTCTTTTCCATGTTACTATTTGTAAAAAGTGACCCCCCATTTCTTTGTACCCGCTCTTTAAAAACTGGAACATGGTGCTGAGATTTCCCCTAAGCCTTCTTTTATCAAGGATGAATGAACCCAGTTCTCTCCACCTTTCACCTCATTGCTGCTTCCCAGGCCTTGGATCATCTTTGTGGACATTCTCCCGCCTTCCCACATGTTTTTTTGTAGTGGTGACCCAAACTGAACACAGTATTCCATGTGTGGCCTGAGAAATGCTGACTGAAATAAGAATTCCAGTTCAGAATCTGACTGATGATGCCCCCACACTATAACATGAGGCAGATAATTCTGCAGTTTGAGACAAGTTTGTGCTATGAAGAGATATGCTCATCAAAATAATTTCACTTCAAATCTTGTTTCAATAATCCTGAGGGATTCAGAGAAAATATGGTTCTGTTAACAAGTAGCATTGCCAAATCTTTATAAGACTATTTTTATTGTATTGAGTTTCCAGTAAGCCCTTCCTTGTCCTCTGCTGAAGCTACGTGTTTAATTTAGTGGGTTTAGTGAGACTAAAGCATTCTCTTTATTGTTAGGCTTCTTTAAAGGTCTTCATGGCCTATTTGACTAATTATAATTATCCATAAATCATCATGGGTGAAAACGAAATTAGGAAGCTTCAGCTTCAGCTGAGAATTCAGTTTTACAAAATACAGATTTTTAAAAAGCGTTTCACTGTGTCTGCCATCCCAGTCTGAGTGTCTAACAGGAGTCAAAAAGGAGAAAACTCACACCTCCAGTGGTGTAAATCTGAAGAAATTTAACATTTGTAGGGCTACCCTAGAGGAAAGGTGATGCCACTAAAAGGGGAATCAAGCCCTGGGCAAAACCGTGGCCAGACTTTGCCACACAGGGGCAATGGGTAACTCAGCTGCCCAAGAAAGAAGCAGGTGGAAGAATATTCTCTCAGGTAGTATTTAAGGGAGTCCAGATTCATACAGATAAAATTGTATGAGAGAGAAGAATCAGGAGTGCTTCTCACCTTCTCCATGCAGAGCCAGTGGTAGCATCCCCAAGGCTGTGCACTGCCAGGGGAGGGGCATTCAAGGCAGAATTCATCTCCCAGGACAGAGAATTTGCAGCATTTTGAAAACTACTTGCCTTTTTTGTACCTTTTAAACTCATTATCGCTACCTGCACAATAACCTGCATTGTTTCCACGCATTCATGGCCTGAAAACAGCATCTGTTCTGTTCCTTTCTTGACAAAAAAACTGCAGCCAAGCAAGACAATTTTTTTACATCACTTTTTGGGTGGTTGATGTCAATGCTATTCTTTGTCTGTAAAAAAGTCTCCAGGTAATAGGTCAGTCATATAATGGAATAGCTATTGATATATTTTAATACCCAGTCAAACCTTAGAGAAGAGTTGAGATTTACCAGCCAACATTCCTGAACTTGTATTGACAAAATAGCCAGTTATTTTTTAATAGCCATCATGTGTCCTATCTTCCTCCCATCTTTGGGTTCCAATTTTGTTATTTCAGACAGTAATGCTGGCAGCATAATGTTCATGAAACTATTGCAGTCTTAAATAAATCTATAACATGCCACTATTTCTCTATAAGCTCTGAAAGAAGCCTGCTCCATCTGATATGAAAATCCTGGCATTCCTAAGCCTTATTTATGTGATAGTGACAGAGGTCATTTCATTCCTCGAGGCACAGCCATCTATAAATTATAGCAGCACACTGTGAGTAATGAGTTATGCTAAGAAAGAAAGGTGTTTAAAAGAAAACTGCGCAGATTTTGCTCAGCACAGCAATCCAAAAGTTCACATGGCGAGGAGCAATTGTCACCCTACATAAACCATGGTGCTCGTTGTGAAATAAGAATGTTTAAGCAAAACCAGCCTTTCTGAGCTCTCTGATAGAAGTGGCACTCTGCAACAGAAGGAGATTATCAGCCAAAAAGATAGCAAATTATTCCTCAATATATAAAATAACTATTTTTCTCTCACTAGAGAAAAAGTGTGAAATTTCAGAGAGGGGTTTGAATTGGAAGAAACCCCAAAGATCATCCAGTTCCAGTTGCCTTCCATGGACAGGGACACCTTCTGCTAGACCAGGTTGCTCGAAGCCCAATCCAAGTTGGCCTTAAACACCTCCAGTGATGAGGCAAGAGACATTACAGTGCTGCTGTTCTTGGTGCTGAAGAAAGACAAACCTTGCAGAGTACTTTCACTTCATCTCTCATGGAAATAGGATTTTTGTCTTATTACCAGCACTTCCAAGAGATGTACCAGTTCAGCCCAGGGGAGAGAAGCAGCTCATACCAGATGATGGATCCAGTACATTTATTGCACTTAGATGGAAAATCCTGGGCATATGGACTCATAAATGTTAAATCCTATTAAGTCTATACTTGTGGAAATACTCAAGCACCTAAAATGCTATCTTGAGGATTTGTCCCTTCTTCTCTCCCAGAAGCAGTGAGGTCTCATCTTACAGACCCTCAGGCTGCACTGACTCTCAGCATCTCCCCTTTGGGGTCACTTCATGCTCTTGGCTCTGCTCTCACTGACTCAGACTCTGTCACTGCCCAGCTCAGAGGTCTGCACCAGCATCTGGACTCCAAACTGACAAAGTAACATTACTTCTTAAGTAATTATCCCCTCCTAACCACTGGATTTGTCAAAATCAACAAGAGGAATAGGAAGACCTGACCATTTGTAGGTCACAGCTGAGTTTACAATTTCTTCCTCAACCTTCAGGTAGAAAATGAGAAGCATCTCTGCAGAAACAGAACTCTAGGTGAACTTGAACAGAGATTTTAAAGCAGAAAGGGTCAGGGAGTTGATGAGCAAAACTCTGCAGATGATAAAATACCTTACTTCTACCCTGGGAAAATTTCCTTCCTTAGCAGAATAATGACCTAGAGTCAGCTTCCTCCCACTGCCTGGCCATTTGACAAGTGGGAAGAGCTGCCTTCTTCCTGTACAGCCAGCAGCAAAGTGAGCAGAGCTGGAGTCCCCACAGAGCCAGGTCACACAGCTGCACCTGCTCCCTCCTTCCCACAGCCAACAGCCCCTCGCAGGGAGTGATTTGTGCTCTAAAGCTGGAAGGTCTAGTTCATTAATTAAATCAAAGACAGATTCTCCCCTTTCTGCTAACCCTTCTGGAAAGCCTTCCCAGGGACTTTGTTCCTACCCCTCTCTGCAAATACCTACAGCCAGATCATTTTCTTGAGCTAATGAGAACTATTTTTCTTTTCTTTCAGCTTCCCTAGAAATGTCATCCCTCAGTCCTGCTCATCCTTTGCTCTTTTCATCAAGGCTGTAAGCCACAGCTCCCTCCCACACACCCTCCCAGCACTGTGGTGACTCCAGGTTTTTCTAACCCCAGCCCATTAGTGTTTAATGGAGAAGGCAATGGCAGCTCCAGTGCCCTGACAGCAATAGGAGACACCTTTCCCTGCCCTGCCCTCCACCTTCCTTCCATCCAGGAGCGTGACCTGTGACTCTGCACACACCTTTCCCTGCCCAGCCTTCAACTTTCCATCCAGGAGTGTTACCTGTGACTCTGCAGCCCCAGCCTGCTCTGATACCTGCAGGAGGGTGGATCCAACCCCAGAGTTCATGACATGACCAGGCTCAGACTGGGCACCTGCACCTTCAGCAGTGCCAGATTTCCCTGCTGAAGGATTTCTCAGCAGCAGGTAACCCTAAATGGTTCCTCATGTTGGGAAGGGAGAGTCCCACAGCTGCCTTTGTGAGCTGAACCCTTTATGAGCACAGGAGGGGAGGCTGATGGAGAGCAGACAGGGCAAAGCTGGATCTGCTGGCAAACATCCCTGTCCATGCCCCAGCCTGGACTCCCCACACTTCATTCAGAATTAGTCAGGGCAAAATGTGAAATTAAAAACATTATTATCATCAAAATGAGTAGTAACAACTGATTTGGAGGAAACTTGAATTCTGAAAGCTATAGGAGAAAATGCCCACATTTTAATGTGCAAATTATTAGGGAGAAATTTTCTGGAGATGGTGATGGGTTCTAGGATTATTCTCAATTGTTTCATGGAACTAACTGGCCCTCAGCAAATTAATGACTGACTTCTGCTTTTAGCTAAGGAAGCTGCTCATGGGGTTCATGTCAAAATGGGTGCAATTCTGTTTGAGTGCATGGAAGGAGGAAAATCTGCTCCAACATACACAAAGGGAGAAATTTCTTAGCTAAAAGAGCCTTTTTGATGAGAGTTTTGTGCCTAGAAGTTTTCTGCCCTATGGGAAGTTTTGCCAGCACACAGGGAAAAGGAAGCACCCCATGTTAAGAAGCAATCCAGTCATCCTGTCCAAAGGCAGCTGTCCCTTTAAAAGAGATGATGAAAAAATAGAATTGGACTTTTTTTTTTTATTTTAAACAAATCCAATGAGTTTGTGGAAAAATACTTCCTAACTTGTCACGGCCATCAACATACTGCTGTCAGTGGTGCTTTTATCTCTTTGCTTTAAAAAGGCTGCACCCTGAGATGGGTGTAGGGGGGAAAGAGAAAAAGAGAAAGAAAAAGTTGATTACTGAAGTGCAGAAAAAAGAGTTAGTATTTAGCTGAAGGCAAAAAAAACCTCCTCCTCAGAATGACTATCATAATTATGTGACAAACTGTCAACCTGTAGCTCAGTAGCTGATGAACATATCTGCTGATTGTGAGATGTGCACCCAACAAGGAAGAGGAAATATGAGGGAAGGAATGATGTAAAAGACAGAAATAAATTGTAAATTGTGATGGCTATTCACACACTTTTAATTTTTAAAGTTTGTGGTGACCTCCAAAAGCACTGAAGATTGAGCTGGGATGGCCTGATAGTCCAGAGACATGTCAGTGCCTCATTAGGGAATAAATTTTTTTTTGAGTGTTTGGTGCTTTATCAATAAAATATACCTCTAAAATATATATGAGTGGAAATACACCGAGGCTGGGTTCTGCTATTTGCCGGAATATCGCTTTGGGGAAGATCAGCAGGCAGTGCCTCTGTCAGTGCTGAGCATCCCTGTGCCTGTCCCTGCTCCTCTCTGGCACAAACACTCCTCGTGCTGCTCAGAGGGAACCTCAGCACGAACGTTTTTGGTTAAAAGCACTGAAGCCAGAAGTGCAAACAGCCCGGTGAGTGCAAACACATCATCTGCAATGCACGTGAGCTGCTCAGGGAGCTCTGCAAGGGGGTCGGTGCTGTGTGTTCTTTGGTAGGGGGAATATGCGTTATCTGAATTCTCTCTCTGTTGTCACCACCTTGTCAGATTCTGATTTTGCAGACTCTCCCTGTGGCAGCAGCAGGAGAAGCTGCAGGAGCATGATCAACACTCACTTTCTGCCTTCCCAGCAGAAGAACTGTTTTGAAAAGTCTGTAAGCTGAACACGAGCCTTTAGGGAAGGATTGGAGATAATAAATATCTAATGATAGCAGGGGCTTATTACCTTGAGGAGACAACAACTTGCTCTCTTTCAGAGGCAAACTGGATAACTATGAAATATCTGAGGAATTTTAACTGTAAAGTATCTCTGTGAGGTGAGATCTGTGTCTGTTTTCCCCCAGTACACCCAGTATGACCTCAAGGCTTCCATCTTGTTAATGTAACAAATGACACCATTTTCACTGGGCCAAACTGTCTGCAAGAGATCGAGAAAAATTGTGAAGGTAGAAACATCCCAAAAGGTACATAAGCCTGGAACTGAGCTGAACTGGAAATAATCCACTTGAAGAGCACAGAAAATACTTGGTTTCCCCACGGCCCCACAAACGACCCTGTATTGCTGGTGGGGAATTTCTGCTGTGCACCAGTGAGGTAGGAAAGAAGATTCCTCTGTTTGGAGGAAGCTCATGACTTGATGGTAACAAGGAGAGATTTTGAGGGTGCTAAAAGAAATATTGCAGGCTGTTGTGCAGCCCATGCCCGTATGCCCAGGTGAAATCTGGCAATATCCTGATGTAGAACTTTGCAGGTCACGAAGGTCGTGCCAGAGCCAGCAGGTGAGAGCTACAAGCATCAGCATGGCCAGAGAGTGATGCTGGAAAATCTATCCAAAGCGGTTTGTTATAATGGAAAATAAATTGGATTGGTCCAGTTCTTCCTCGTGGGTTACTTGAGGCTTAAAAAAGGCAGCAGCTATAAATATGGCATCTGATTATCTGGAATTTGATTTAATATGTCACAATCTGTTACTCCATTTCCAAGAAGACTAAAAAAAAAAAATATTTAGAACTACAGTTTCAGAGTCTATTGTCATTTGCTTTAAGGAAAATTTCTGTGTTTTAATCTTATGATCCTAGAAATTATTTTTGCAATTTGTTTTTTTCTGAAACCAATGAAACATTAAGTTGGCAGATGGTGTGCGGGCTCAGCAGAGATAACAGTTGTGTGGCTATGCTAGGAATACAACATAAGTGTCCTGGTACATTGTGTTTGGGGAAGTTTTTTGTTTGGGTGTTTTTTTCTTTTTTTTTTTATTACAATATAAAGCCAGTAGGCACATCTGCATCATCTTTTATAATACAATCGGGGGAAAAAAAGGAGCTTCTCTTATTGCTGACACAGTTTCTGAGACTGGATGACTGTCAAGCTAATTTAAATTTTAAAATAAAATGCTTACAAATAAAATGCTTCTCTTAGAGAGAAGATACTTGATCCAGTGGACAGACTGGAGTCTGGGATCCCAAGAGCAAATGTCTGAATTCTGAAAGTAATATCTATGAACAATGTAATTTTTCCTTAGTGAAATTAATTAAAATCAAAAACCAAAGATGTTTAAAAGCTGCAGAAGAAAACACATCATAAGCATAAAGTGTTATTAATTGCTGAGACAAAAGCCATATTCCTTTGCTTATCAAGTGCATCAAGAATTCTTCCAAATCTCAAAATTTACATATAAAGCCTCAAATCCCCAAAATATATTTCAGCAGTAGAATGAAAGCTTAAAAGCTCTGAGCAATGGGAAGATGCATATTTATGTGGATGTAATTCAAGGAATGCTATAGCATGTGCTGTTTATTTATTTATTCCAGGTCTTTTGCACTGTCACTGCTTTTAGAAGGGGCTCTCCTGAGCAGCAGTCACTGCCTGAGGACAGCAAAGGTTTCTATGCTGGGATTAAGGTAACACCCATGGCTCTGAGTCACTGACTAGGGGATATTTGAAAATTGTGATCAAGAAATGTAAGTCCTGATCATCACAAGCAGCTCTGCTTCGAGGTTCACTTGGAGAAAATGGCTTTCAGTTTGTCAGTAACACAGCCTGAAGCACCACTGGCACCGTGGGTATGTGTGGATACTGAGGTGCCACAAAGTATGAGCAAAGCTAGGTGTCCTGGTAAATGTGCCCTGAACAGCTCTGGGGGCTTTGTGAGATGGGAAGACACACCTACAAACCTTCCAGGATGCACAATGCTGTAACCAAACCAGAACAAAGTGAAGACAAATATCAATTTTTATCCATGTCAGGCATTACAAAACAGAAGTGGCTGGAGGTAAATTCACACAGAGTGCAAGGACCAGGTCTAATCCCACTCAAGGATTAGGCTGCCAACCGGGCAGTCCAGGAGATTTTGGGATCTTCTGAGTACATGAGTGTCATGCCTCCGTGAAAGGGGTCTCCAAATCTGGCAGCCTGTTCTCTGTGGTATCTGAAGAACAGTTTCTGAGGAATTTTTTTAAATGCCAGAATTTTCCAGGGAGTGGAAATTCCCATTTCCAACTAGCCCTGAGTGTTGCTTCTGCTCTTTTCCCAGGACAATGGGCAGAGAGAAAAGGCAAATCTGAGTTCTCTCCCTGGGGGCAGGAGTCTCCAAACCTGTAATATTTTATGTGCAGAGCAATTCTTCTTCCTGCCATAGCAGGGAAGGGGAATTGGTCAAAATTTTCAATTATTTTGCACCTGCTGCAGAGAACAAACATAGAGCCCGTTACCATGAGGTTATACCAGACTTTATACCATGGTATTTCTCCTACTGCATTGGGATAGGAGCTCCTTTAAACCAGGGATATTAAAAAGTAAATTCTACAGTATTCTCAGGCTTAATAAAATCTGGCCTTCAGATTTGGAGATGAGAAGCAATTACACATTATATATGGGAACAACAAACATGTTAAAGTATGTTAACAGCAATTTTACCTTATAAAGTTGAAGATCACTGTTTCAAAATTTATTATTATTAAGGACATTATTACAAAGATTATTATTATTTTGCAAGTAATTATATGTCTTAATAATTTATTAAAACCACTTAAGACTTCATAGATGTCAGCGTTGCCTGATTAATTTGTCATTTCTCTTGCCAATCAAAATTATCTAAAAATTGTTATCTTCTTTCCAGTTTTTACCAGAATCACTAGAAATTGCAGAGGATGGCAAGGAGCATGTTTTGACTGTCCTGAGCACAGTTCCCATTGCCTGTCCCGGGCAGGATGATTCCTGTAAAGTTACTTTGCAACTAAGTACTGAGGACTTGGGTAAGAGTTTTACATATTGACATCAAATCAATGTGATTCTTTTTTCCAATATTTAAGTGACAATGAATTCCAACAGAAAATATAATATGTAAATAATACCAAAGGGTAGAAGCCATAAAATCAGCAAACTGGGCCATATTTTTATCTGCAAAATAAAACAGCTGATAACATCTGACAGGTTTTAGAGGAACAAAAACCTCAAAGCCATAAATCTGACTAGCAATAACTTGAACAGTAGTCTGTTGAGATTTATGGATGGAATAACTGAGAGCAGAAGAACTTATTTTAAATTCCAGGAGCGTAAAATTCCATTTTAAAGGTTTTTTTTGTAGCAGGAATGTTCTTAGGTAGAATAATTTCATTAATTATCAATAAAAAACTCCCCTGCAGATTTATTATTCGGTAAATGCATAGTGAAGACTTTTTTCTTTCTTTTGCTGGGTTATAGTCTTTGTCTAACTTAATACAGAAGGAAAAAGTCATTCTTGTGCTTATGTATTATTCACTTTCTAAACATTTAGGGATTCTTTTTATTTTATTAACTTGAAAACATTGACAATGTCACTGAGGAAACTCTCACTCTTTTATTTAGTAAATGTTGTCTTCAGGTCAATCAGGTGGAATACTCTTCCTGCCTAAGGGTGGCACGTAGATATTTACTTTCTATTTGCACTAAATAAAACACCCAAGCCTTTTTCTAACAAGCCACTTCTTTCTCTTCCATAAGGACTCAATAAGAGAAATGTTTTGAGATAGGATTACAGCTGCAGTTTCTCTACCCACAGAAAGCCAGCTCTAAAAAATGTTGGCAAAACTCAGATAGCTCCTGATATTTTTCTCTTTTTAATTCCCTTTCCTAGCTCTCCTCACCATCAGCCAAGTGCTTAGACAGAAGAAAGAAAAATAATTTAAATGATATCATAACACAATGAACTTAAACTGAGCAGCACCTTATGGTTCCAGCAGCTGTGTTGGCTCTTGTACGTGGAATACTTTGCATTTCTCCATGGCTCAGTGCTGCTCTGCTCTACACAGTGCTCTTGGCTTGGAGTCTGTGCTGCTCCATCAGGAGAACATCCTGAGCTCATGGGAAAGGATTTCCTTGGACAGTGAGGTGGGGGAGAGGCTCACACTGAGGGATGGGGATGTCTGGGCTGGTGAGTGCTGGGGCATCCCCACAGACCCCAAGCAACTCAGACACTCTGAGGATCACACAGGAATTAGTGCCAGGCAAGGCCATTTGTTTAACTCATATTTTGTTCGGCGTAGGTCAAGGCTTTCAGAATCTCCCTGGCACTGAGAGCCAGCACCAGGAGCTCTCAAGTGAGGGAGGCTGAGCTCAGCACATCAGGCTGAGACTGACCCCTCAGCAGGGTCTCTCCAGTCCCACAGAGTGCACTTGACTGCAAGAAACAGCATACAGGACTTGCAGACGCAGCTCTATTTTCAAGCTGTCAATGGGCTTGATGTGTTGGTGCCAAGAGGTGCCAGGAGGAAAGCACAGTTCGTCCAATTAACTCAGATTTGAAGGAAGTTGTCACTGAAGTGGAAAATTTCTGTTAGTTTCGATCAACTCATTTCTGTAGCTTAAACTAAACCCATCTCTAGCCTTTGGTTGCTCCATCCCGAGGCTATTTCCTCAGATGACACTTGGGCTGGAATCTATTGGGAAATCTATATATGCTTAAGGCTCAGGATCTGCTGCTGGGTGTCTGCACAACCACGTTTGCTCTGAGCTTTTATTGTCTTTAGGGTCCATTAGTTTATCTGAAGGAACACTGCAGGCTTCTGAGAAATGTGTGCTGGCCACAGTGCTGGAAATTAAAAATAAAAACCATTTTATTTGCGATTCGTTTATACCGAATAAATTAACTGACAAGCTTCTTGTCTGACTGAATCCATAAAACTACAGTGTTGTGCTAATTATGTAGGGAATAAGTGATAAGAAAGCTAATTACAAGCACAGAAATATCTCTCCAAGTTCAGACAATATCATAATGAATGCCAAGGCACAGCAGAGCCACTGGAGTTCGGCTTCTGTTAAGTTTATCGCTGCTATTTTGACAAGATGATTTTCTTTGATTCTAAACTTTTGTTCAGGGTTGTGAGCACAGCCCATGGGGCTGTAATGGCAATAACTATTCCTCATGGAAACCTCCAGTTTAATTGAATCAAGAGCCTTGAAAATGAGCCAGGGCTTTTCTATAAGATGTGAGGTGAGGCAGCCTTTAAAGATTTGATATGAAAGATAATATATCATTAATATCTCTAGATTTTAGTTCAGTTCCCATAGTACTGTACAGGGTTAATTTAAATTGTGTTTCATGAGATTTTCCCATAAGGAATAAGACACTGATTATCTGATTGTGTTAGAAATGCCATCTTAAAATACTTTAATGCCATCTCTATAAATTATTAAGCAATTCTACAAATGGGAAGAATGGTACAAAAATCACTTATCAGAAAATCAGAAAATCTCTTATTTTCATCTCAGATTAATTTTATGGCCACCATTTCTAGAATTTAATTCTTATCTGATGATAATTAGTGGTCTGGGACAGAAAACTAAGTATTCCTCAAGAAACCCTGTAAGTCCTGAAATCAGCAATTAGATCCTGACTGCCTTCAGCAGGACCACAGTTTCATTTTCTGTCAAACAAAGGATTCATGAAAGCTTGAGTGGCTTCTTGAGAAGAAAATGCAAACTGTATATAGTGCAGACCAGATGGCTCAGAACTAAATGTTATCATAATTCAGTGTGTGTGAGGGAAAAGACACCAATGGGAATGAAAATTCAGGTTTGCCTTTACCTGAGAGCTCAGCTGAAAGGGTCAGGACCTGAGAGAAGTGGACACTGCTATTCTGGCTGTGTGTAGTGGTCATTTTAGGAAATATATGATGTGCAGTGCCACCGTCACAATGATTTGTGTCACCACACATCATTTCTCCACCCACAGAAGTTGACATAGCCAGCATATCCACAGCTTATTATTTTTCCTCATTTTTTAGTGAATTTATCAGCATAATACTTCTGTGAAGGATACAAATAAAACTATCATTGTTTTACAGACTGGGAAGCAAAACACCATAACCCAATTAAGCCAAAAAAATACAAATACAGACCTGCTGCATTTGCCTTGCTGTTGTGGATCCATAAACTCACTCAAAACCTCTCCCTTTTCACATCAAAGCACGTCTTTATTTTAAATTAAATATCTCCTTATACTTCAGACTGTAAAAGAGAAATGTTTTCCAGAAATGCAGATTCATCTCTTTCTTTTCATGAGAACTAGTCATCTTCATTCACCGGGCATAAAGATAACACTGACATCCCAGAAATATCAGCACCTGTGGAAAAATGGACAGCACTGAGTTTTTAGCAAACTTTGGGGATAATGGAGAGTGCAGAGGGATGCTAGATTCAGTCAGTCACAACTGTCCTCATGCAAAGCCCATCTGGTTCCAGTGTGTGTCCTGGGATGAGAAGTTTTTGTGCTGAGCAGAACACGGGAGCAGATGATGCTTGGGATAATTTGTCAGACTCTGTGTTGGTGTTCCCTCCAGGCAGCCAGGAGCCAGGGCCCCCAGACATCGTCCTGTCGGCCTGCCAGGTGGATCTGCTGCCAGGCTCCTGCTCGGGGAGCATCTGTGCTGCAGCCACGGTGACAGTGACAGCCGTGACAGACTTTGTGCAGGACGAGACCCGCGTCAGCCGCGTCAGCGCCCAGCCGCTCACACCCAGGGCTCTGCTCTGGAGGGGTCACACATCCAGCCACGTGAAGGTTAGCTCCTGAAATCAGCTTGGTTGGAAAATGGGGTAAATCTAAATGGCTTTCCTTTTCTTTTTCTCCTTTTATTTTTTTTTATTTTTTTTTTCCCAAAGAAAATAAATTTTAGAGATGGTTGTCATAATGGTTTGGGTTGGAAGGGGACTAGAACACCATCCAATTCCACCCCTTGCCATGGACAGGGACACCTTCCACTATCCCAGGTTGCTGCAAGCCCCATCCAACCTGGATGAGACATTTCCAGGATGGGGCAGTTCTCTGGGCCACGTCTGCCAGGGCCTCCCTACCCTCATAATAAAGAATTTTCTTCCTAAATCTGATCTAACCCTGCCCTGTGTCAGCAGAGTAAAGCAAAACAGTCACTTTATATACCAAGAAAATTAACATGGAATTTCCTGTTCTTTGACAAATGTAGGTTTGATTTTTATCAGCACATCAGTAGGGCCAAGAGCTGGAGCACAGAGGTAACCAGGAGTGCTTCTGTCCACTGGCAAAGGGGAGACAGAGAACGTGGGTTAGGGAATGAGCATTTTCAATAATGAGGGAGGGGGAAACTCCTTTTTTCTGAAAAAGCAGAAGAAAGGCAGAGCCTGAGAAAGGAGAGAGGAGGAGGGGGTTCAGCAGTGCTGTGTCAAATCTGTGACTGTGCCATGAATTGCCAGGACAACTTTGACTCACGTGTGGCTGCCCCATCTCTTCATTAACAGCACTACAAAATGTCCAAAATAAAATTAATAAGCAGTCAGAAGGCAAACCACACCTTCCCTGTAGAAAGCCTGGCCAAAGAAATGTGGCCAGCAAGGACCAGCCCTATGTCGGTTATTTCAGACCTATGTGAAGTTATTTCAGAACCTCAGATGGGAGGTTTGAGAGCTGTAATCCCACAGCCCCAGAGAATTAACCAGAGCATGGATTTGACTGAGCTAAATTTCTCAGAGCAGGGTCACGTCCAGGCTGGCATATTTAAGTAACTGAAAACAACTCCCAGTGAAATTCACAAATTCCCTGTCATGAGAGAATGAGATTAAACGGGACCAAATGGAATTTTTGTCTTCAAAGGTAAAATGTTTAGCATGGGTGTATAACATTTCATCTCCAGAATTGGCTTCTTTTAAACTTTTTAAGATTCTTAAACCAGAAATTGCAGCTAATTCAGTGCTGTGTACTCACACACTCATAGTTTTTCTTGAAATTACAAATGCTTTCATTAAAATATGAAGATGTATCAAGTGTGAAATTGAATTAATCAATTTTAATAATAAATTCCATTAATCTCAGTTAAAACTTGATCTTTGGAAACATAATAGGCAATACTTTCCCTTCCCTCCCCCCATTTTTCTGTTGCTGCTTTGTAGTTAATTAGAGGCCTTAATGTAACATAGTTCTTGCAACATAGCAAGAAAAAGTCCATGTATTAAAATCCACATACTTTTTAATCCTTTTGACTTGTTCAGATATTTTTGATTTATCTGAAATGGTAGTCAGAACATCCTAACACATCTAGATACTTGCAAACAGGATTTCCTCAGCAAACTCTTCCTGCCTTCAACCAGGAATTGTGTCTTCTGCTGACATCATGCAAGAAAAAGGAAAGCAGAAAGGGCCACATGGATTTGTTTGTGCTAAATTTTTACTTAGGAAGTGCAAGGCTGTGGAAAAAATGGGAAAATTCTGAGACACTTCATATCACACAATAAAGCCAAATGATACAACTGACCCCAGATCAAAAAGTTATTCAAAGAAGGGTTCATTTTTTCAGTCCTTAGGGCCATCATTCTAAAAGTTTGGTGTGCCAGACACAGGTGGGCATCTAAGAAGTGTTTCTGTGTCATGGTTAAAGAGCATTTTGAAATGCTGATGATATATTGCTGCCGGTGAGGAATGTTGTCATGAGATGAGGTTCTATCTTTGACCTCTCATTCATTTATTTAATTTCACCCCTTTCCCAAAAGCCAAGTTCTGCTTTGTCACTGAAAGACTGCACAGGGATATAGCAGCCATCCTTCTTCCCTGCTCCACGGATCCTGGCAGAACTAACTGGAGTGCACCTCTGGACTCCTCCTGGGTAAGGAGGGAGCAAAGAATTAACAGCCCTGGCCAATAAATCAGTCTGTCAGGATGGGTAATGGAAAACCATAACGCTGCCTCACTCCCACCAGTATGACTGGGAGCTCTCCATATCACAAATCACTGTACAACCCAGTCCTGCATTTTTGGGAACTGGTCAGCACAGCATTCAGCCATTGAAAAAACATCTCTTGAGCAGACCTGGCAATGTGGGTCCAGCACTGCCTGAGATTCAGGTGTTACAGCTTCTGAAGGTACATCTGCTCCTTGCAGGGCAGCAGGGCTTTCACAGCTCCTCTGTGACCCAGCTGGTGCCCAAGGAACCAGGGGCTGATGCAGATGAAGATCTCTGTAGCTGCAGTAGATCCTTTCCTGTTTCACCCCCGGTGTGGTTTGAAGCCTCCTGTCAATATCTGATCAATATCCACATCAAATAGATAAATCAGCCATGCAGATGTTGTAACAGGAAATCTGAAGTCAAATTAAGGGACAAGCAGCTACTACTAAAACATGGTAATGTTACTTAATTGCA
>VRYO01002782.1:27788974-27805938 GCA_009812075.1 Sialia sialis | reverse complement strand
TCGTGAAATTACTGTACAATTTAATGTGCATTCAATTCTGCTGATAATTTCAGTGAATGATCTGGTCCTTAGCAAGAAGTTTTACTAAAAACCTTCAGCTTTTACCAGCTAAAGGAAGACATTGCATCAGGTGAACAGGAACACTTCGAATTCCCTTATTGGCTATGATTGAACTCTGTTGTTTGGAAGCAAAGCCCACTTTGTGCCCATCTGCAGTCATGTTTCAGAAGTCAGATTGCAGTTTGTACTTAACCCATGAATTCTGCCCCTAATGTTTTGTGAGGAACAGTAATGAAGAAAAACTGCTGTGTGGACTGTATTCATTACACATTTCATTTTAACTAGGTCACAGTTCGAGACCTCCCAACAGGGAACTGCTACTCTTTCACTGATCCACACATTATCACATTTGATGGATGGTGAGTATTTTACTTTGAAATAATTTGGCTCAATTACTGCAGTTATCAGTTTTTGGATGTGGCATGCATTTGGGTTTACATTAGAATATCAAAAAAAGCACTGAACAAGTTTGCTTACAATGAGGAATGCACTGGTTCAACAGCACACGTGGTTTCCTTCCAGCTGTGTACTTTTAACAAAAGGACTGGAAATGGATTAATCTTTGAGAAGCAATGGGTTGGAGTCTGAATAATTTTTGCAAGACAAAGGTCAGGTTCCAAAATGTTTTTTTCAAATAGAACCATCACTAGTGGCTTTGAGAGGGTGTCTACACCACATGTCATTGTGTCAGTGACACCCCAGTGTCACCCAAGTGACACATTATGTCACAGCACAGCACACAGGGACAACCTGGTCCTTCCCAGGAGTTTCGCAACATCTGGTGCAGAGTTACTCATCAGAAAGATGCTCTTGACTCCTACTTCCAGAGCTGGTTTATGTCCAGCTAGAGTTGACAATCATAAACACAACCAAAAAATCTCATATAAAGATGGCTCTAATGTCTCAGATAAAAAATTCCAGAAATTATAAGTGTCAAATATCAGGAGAAGAATGCAAAAATAAAGTTGTGCATCCTCCTGTAGTGTCCAAATGTCCTTCTGCATTACCCAGCAATAAGCTGCTTAAAGACTTACTGAGCCAAACTGGTGCCTTAGTGTTTGAACTGTACGGAACTTTTTCACACTGAACTCCCCTAATCATCCATTATTCTATTTATCCCAGCTAATTGGCATCACTGAAAGTTTTTTTTAATTTGCACCTGGTATGTTTGATCCAGTGTTGCAAGTATTTCAGACAACATTCCAAGTTTGTCAGTGCGCTGTCAGCCACTGATGGCACCAATGACTTGGGGTGCACAGCATCCACAAGGGTGTGGCAGGTGTGAATTTCTGCTATCCTGATATCCCAATTTCAGTCCAACATGCTCTGGAGGTGGAATCTGAAATGATGTCAAAGCTAGAGAAATCTGTTGATGAAATGTGGGTAAGAAAGGCAGTGACTCCATTAAAGGTTACTCATCTGCTTCTAACAAAGATTTCATATAAATTGGGCAGCCTGAGAAGGAAGATTAGCTCTGCTTCTCCAGGGTTTCCCAGCCCTGCTTCTGCTTTGCTGGCCGCATTTAAATGTGGTCAGGAACCTGTTTCATACAAGTTTGGGTGGTTTCCTTGCTTTGGAAGCTTCATTAGAGCTGTAAGAAGTTCTAAGATATTTCCATGCCTCATGCAGCTGCAATTACTTCAACTCTGGGATATTAAACTAGATCAGAGTATAATTTCAAACTTCTCTATACATTTGTATTCTAAAATACTCCCTTTTGATTTAGGGCTAGGAACAGACAGTGTTCTGTCAGATTGTTGTGTTTGGGGAGTTATAAAGAGCTGAAAAGTTCCTCTTGGGATGGAAACACCCTTCCAGCCATGTAGAACATTTTTACATTGCTTCCATGGAAAAAAAAGAAAAAAGGTCTAAAACCGAATAAAGCAATTTCATTTGAAAATCTCATTTTTAAATCCTATTGTTGATAGCACACTGAAATTATTCTAAGCAATTTGTGTTCTATTTTGGCACAAGGAATTTGGAAAAGCCCATCCTTCTGTGTCATCCTGCCTCAGAGTCATACAGCCTTGAAAGGGGAGAAGCCCAGGATCAGCTTGGCCCCTCAAAAGCTGCAGGTTTTTCCTTGTGGACAGACATTCATCACTGCTCTGCCCAGTGCAGCTTTAAATGAGCTACACTGATGGGTCTTCGTCCATCTCAATAACTAGGTGATTTCCCTAAGATGTATCACTTCTTGCTATTCAGCCAAGTTTCTTACCCATCATTTCACAGTCTCATTACTCCTACTTATATTCCCATTTATTATTGTAAATAATTTCTCTTTCAATTATTATAATAGTTAGGCTACCTTATTACACATCAGTTCAGCAACTTCTCTGACTGCCTATCCAAAAGAATTGTTACCACATTAGCAAATTATTGTAAAGCTCTATATTTAAGGAGTGAGGAATGCGATTCCTGCTTCTGTCCTGGTACAAAACTATAATCTGAAGGCAAAGACTGACACAGGGGTCTGGAAGTGAAGCATTCCCCTTTTTAATGGAAGGAAATGTGGTGGGAAAATGTGTTTGAAATGAGAACCTTTTTGTGGTTTCAAAATTTAAACAAAAATCATTAAACATTTAAAATTTAACTTCAGTAGAAATAGCTATTTGAATAAATTTGGAAAATTGAAAAATGGAATAAAAATCAAAAGACTGGAAGTCTTTTTCTTATTGGCAGTAAAATTTCTTTCTTACTGAAAGGGCCACTTCCAATGTATTTTTTAACTTCTATTGTGCTGTTTCCAAGGTTTTTAATCTGACATATTGAGCTCACATTACATCTGAGGTGGTTAGCTATTCATTAGACAACTGAAATACCCAACTCCCACTCCTTAATAACACTCCCCTTTGCTGTGCCTCCTGCTAATATATGTCTGTAGGAATACTTATCTTGTAATCTTTTCCTTCTTTTCACCAAAGGCAGTGACTGAAAATCAAAGAAGAATGTGTCATATTTTACAGCATAAGCACAATCAATTTGTGTATATTGGAGCGTAGATGTGAAATAATGTTAATTATACCAGCTAAAATCCAGAGAGAGCACTTCCTTTTATAGCAAAGTACCTTCTAAATTAAACAAATGTGAAAGCCTGGTAAAGCAAAAGTATAGCCCTCATTACTGGTTATGGCACATTATAAATATAAAAGCTTTTCATGCCATAAATCGCAGGTTCTTAAATATGAAGTACTAGCTTAAAACTAAATATGCAGAAAATCCTTTTAGGGCAAAGTAAAAAGGGGAATATTTTTTAATTGGGGAACTATATACATCATCTATGTTATTTTCCATTTTACCTTACCAAAAAAAAAAAAACAAAAACAAAACAAAACAAAACAAAACAAAACAAAACAAAACAAAACAAAAAACAAAAAAAAAAAAAACCAAAACAAAAACAAAAACACAAAACAAACAAAAAAAAAAAAAAAAACCAAAAAAACCCACCAAAACAAACATTAAAAGATTTTTCAGATTTCTTAAAAATTTTACACTAATCCATGCTATCCCATCAGCATTATCACCAAGCAAAATGGCACCATTTGCTGATTGGCTTTAAAGACTTTCATCATATTTGCCCACAGCTAGATCCTGGGCATGAGTAGCCCTGCCAGGTGCTGGGGGTTTGATAGTCTGGAGCAGTTTATTTGTCCCCAGGCATCCAGTGCCTGCTGAATATATCCCAACATCTGCTCTGAAAATGTGATGGGATGAGCACTCTGAAAGCAGAGAATATCCTTCAGCATCACCCAGCTCTTCACGGGGTCAAGCCTTCCATGACATAGTTCCTAGCAGCAAGGAAAGAGGGAATCTTGAGGGTTATGTCAGCAAATCAATTCATTTGGTGGCAAAGCTGAAGTGGAAAATCTTCAGGAATTGCCACAAAACAAGTGAATTAATGCAAAGGTGAAGTGCAGCTTGGTGAAGAGGAAGTACAAGGTATGAGTTAACTGAACACTGCTAGGTACTAGTTGTTTACATGTGTCTTCACCCCTTTTGTCCCTTATGATTTACCAACAGAAATTATTCCTGTAGAAGCTCACTGCCACAACCAAGCAGCAGTGTTTTATAATTATTGGATAAAGAGCATAACTTGAGCCATGACTTCGTGTTGGGACAAGAGCTTGCTCCCCCCTTGGAAAACAATCTAAGCACACAGAGGGGAGGGAGGGAACCACTTTTCATCCAGTGTGTCCATTGCTGCAGATTATCAGGGAAGCAGGATGGGGAAGGAGGGAGATTTAGACACAAAATGGTGCCTGGTCCACAAGGAACACACAGAAATCCCCTGTGCAAGAGCTGCTCTAAGTCTGCTTCAGGCATTTAGTACTACAGGCAGCTTCAACGCTGTCCAAAGAATCATTATCACAATTACCCTTGTATAAATATCACAAAAGTTTACCTGACTACATCCAATTATCCATTAGCTGACTCAAAGGCACCTGAAAGCTCTAATTTAGGCACAGTGCAGGTTCATTATGTGCTATGCAATCTATGCCATGACTTAATTGAAGGACTTGGAGTGACTTCCAGGAGGGCTGGATCGGGTCCACTGTCAGTGATTATTAAGCAATACATAGCTCCCCTGACTGCAGAGGCATTTATATGCATATGCAAAAAGTCTTCTTTACCAGACAGAGATGATTAGTCTGGGTACAGCCAATCCTTATTTCCCTTATTTCCCATCAGCCTCCCTAAACACCTCTCCTAAGCTGATCCTGTAGAAAGAAAATGTGGAAGTTGCTCTTGTAAAATTTCTTCTCTCCTCTTTCTCTCCCACAAAGATGTCCAAATGGAGCAACTGGATGTTTAAAGAGATTATCTATTTTTTTATTTTGTCTTTAGTTCTGATCAATCTCAGCAGCAGCATCTATGCAGTGTACTGCAGGATTTATGTACCTGATTAGAAAATAGGATGAGACAGAATCATTGAAAATCTTATCACTTTATGGTCAACCTGACTAAGTTTTTCAAGATGAAAGATAAAGTCAGATGTATTTTCTATCAGAGAAATGGAGCTGAAGTTTTAAATTTTTGCTGTGTTTTAAGCTACAAAGTTATCTATAGCTTTTATTCTGAAGAGGAACAAAACATAGAAATATACATGTGAGAAAGTCACAGTTCACAAGCCATTAGTTCCTCTGCACAAGAAACATTAATGGCCTGAAAAAATGTGGATGTTTGCATGGCACTGCTTAAAAAATAATCCTGTAATTTAGCAGAAACATTTTATACATTCCTTTTTATGTTTTCTTTATTGTAGAAAAGAATAAAACTTGTAATAATAAGATTATAGTTTAGTTTCCATATTACTTAATTTCATAAAAATCATGTTTAAAAGTAATCACAGCACCTTAAAAGAAAGCAGAATAATCCATTGTTTTTAAAGATGGAAGTTGTTAGCTTATAGGGAGAAAACATCAACAACATATATTAAGAATATAGCTACTATTTCCTTTTATATAACATATTAGAATGAAATAGAGTAAGAATGAGACAAGTTTATGGAGTGAGAGCTCAAAGAACAAGCAGAACAGGGTCCTTTCACAACCTTTTGTTGTGGAAATTCCAGGGGCTCCAGATGGTTCATACAGAGGCCAAACATTTGCAAAGTTATTAAAGTTAACCTGCTCTTGGCCTCACCCAGATGGAGCAGGGATGTTCCTGACAGAAAAGAATGAAAGTCCTAAATTGTTGTCCACTCTGACACAAGCCAGAGTTGTGCTTAGGGGGAAGTCGTGGGAGGGGAGAACAAACTTCATTTTAGCTGGCTTTCAGTAGAATCCCAGGTTTTCACAAGGAAGCCTTTACCTAGCCACAGCCAGACTTGTAAAGTTGGTGATTAGTCACAGGAGAGGTTATTTGAGCACTGATTTCCCTTTGAAGAACATCGCACTCTAATAACATCCCATAAGAACCAAAATACATTTATTAAGACCCAGAGGCAGGAAACTACTTCCCATTTGCTTTATATCAAATATTTATTCTTTTTATCCATGCCCATTTCCATGGCAGCAGCTGGGACACAACTCCTGCTTTTCACAGGAATTCTTAGGCACTTCCAGCTAACAACTGCTGCGGTGTTCCCTTGGATACAGAAATTCTTCCCCACGTGTGGATGGGTCCCTCCTCCAAGGCCAGCCAGAACTGTAATTATTCTGTAACTATGGAGTGCTGCTGTACCAAAAAACACCCAACGTTGGAGTCAGTGAGTTCTTCAGAGAGACAATCAGAGTGCAGGGATTGAATTAAAGCCCTTGGATGGATTGAAGTATATCAAGCCACTCACATATAAAGCAGAAGACTAAGAATAAGTTTTAGTGTAAGTTTAAGTTTTAGGATAAGTAAGTCAGTAAGTAAGTTTTAGTATGAGCTTTAATGCTTCTAGTGAGTGAAAGGTTTAGATGCCAGAGTAGAAGTGCAAGTTCTAGTGAAGATTAAAAAACATACTGATGTTTTCAGTGAAGGCTCCAACAGTACAGTAAACTCTTAGACAGTGCTTAAACATAATAGAGCTCTAGTAAGAATATTGCTTACATTTTTCAGATAGAACAAGAGAGGTTGTATACATAGTTTATACGTATCCTAGCGCGTTATGAAACTAGAATTCCAATAGGTTAAAAAGTGGTGGTCTCAGTTGTTATCCTAGTTTGTTGGAAAAATCCTATATCAGAGTATGTAATGGGGAGAGCTGGTGCTTTTTGCTTTTTGTCGTTTTTACTATGCTCTGCTTCACTCGCCATCATCAACACCCAAGAAGAAGACAGGAGCTGCTGTAGCAGCATCAGCTTCCCAGGACCTTGACAGGAGAAGCTTCTACTTCTATTTGGGACTTTATATCAAAACTTAGCATGGCCTTTATTCTCTGTGACTTTGCTTTTGAGACTGATGCACTTTTGTAATAAACAGCCTCTTAGCAACTGTTAGCGGCTTTGCTCATGTAGGATAACCTGATGAAATGGGTGCTTAAGAGCACTGGAGGTAATAACCTCACAACCCAACATGCCGGGGGTCTCTAACCCGCTCTGGTTCTGCTCCTTGTGGCTCTTTAGGCGCTATGACAGCCATAAAGTGGGGACGTTCCTGCTGTGCCGCAGCGAGGCGCGGCCGTTCCAGGTGCACGTCCGGCAGTGGGACTGCGGCCACCGCTCCGCCACCGCCTGCAACTGCGGAGTAGCTGCACAAGAAGAGGGGGACACCGTGGTGCTGGACACCTGCAATGGCCACCTGCAGGACAGCACGCCCCAGCTGACCATCAAAAGCAGCGAGGCGTCGCCACAAGTCAAAATTCTGAAGTCTTACGGAGGCAGGAAAATCACAGTACGTGCGTGGATGGTTGAGCGCCCTTGTGGCAGTTGTGCTTTGAAAAGACACATTTAATATTTCTGAATTATCTATGTGAATTATCAATGAAGCTGCTATGAAAATATCTGAAGCCATCAGAGAGCCTGCAGCCAAATGTACCATAAAACGAGAGGCAGGAAAGTAGCTGGTCAAAGTGTAGGTTTAACAAACTGTAAAACGAAACAAAACAAATAACTCTGCAAATTTCTTGGTGACACAGAGGAGCTCTGACAGCACAACTTACTCTCTGCAGCATGGCAGCCCACTCCCTGTCTGCTTATGCCAGGCACTACCCAACCACATGGCATAAAGCAAATTTTTTTGCAGAGCTCAAGATAAATATTCAAGGAAGATTCAGAATAATGGAGCATTTGAGTGGAGCTGTAAGACACTATTAGTCAGATGCAGAGAGCCCCCAATAGCTGTGAAAATGGGCTGTAAATGTGCAACATTTGCTGTAACATAAAGCATTTGCCTAAACAAATATATGGCCACAACTTACTTTGCATAAGTATCACTTATCCACACTAATCCACTGAAATCACTGGAAAAATAAGAGCAGACTGCACCAGGGGTTTTGGTAAGCAAAAGAGCCGCAAATTATGGCCAAGAAGATAATTTTATGCTAGAGTTGTATCATCAAGATTTATTGCCATGAAATGTTTTGGATGAAGATTGGTCCACAGCAGAGCCAGAATGATGCAGGAAGTGCCTGTGCTTGGCTCTCCTTGTGATCTCGCTTGGAATAGACCTCAGGAAGGTAGTAATTGAAAGTCTGTTAATTATAGAATAGAGAAAAAACAGGAATCAAGCTGTCATTTCATTTTGCAACTGAATGCAATATAATTACTGTTTTATTACTAGGATAATCTTAGCAAGGAAACCCTATTTACACCTGGGGTAAGACTCGGGGAAACAAATCAGGGCAGACTGGGGACACAAAATGAATCCTGCTGTGACATGAGTGGTAATCTGTAGGAGCTCTGCAGCAGCGAGCAAGATCCATGAGCACACCACTGAGTAGGGTACATCCCAATTCTCCCAGCACCTGTCCATCATTCTCCTCATGCTCAGGAACTGGCTCCCACAATATTCAAGGAGGCTTGGAACAGGGTTAGGTCATGCAAAGTGGCAGCTTCCAGCAGCCAGTCACTAAATAATTGCAAACTCTGGTCTCAAAAAACCTTCTTTGAAGCCTCAATTAGCAGCATTAAATCCAGGTAGGATGCACTGCAGGAAAGAAAAGGGTTGGAGCCCTGCAAACTCCCAAGATAAATCTACACCTGGAAATATTAATCTGGACAGCACAGAAGACTGAACAGCTCAAGCAGTTCTGACTGCAAGGGTTTTACATGCAGCCCTCTACAAAAAGTAATGGGGAACTAAAATGGGCAGAATTATAATTTATGAAGCCACACTCTGAGTAAACTCTGCATTCAAGCTCAAGAATAAAAATATGAGCCTGTTACTCCTTCACAGATATGAGTAGATTTGATAGGGAGGAATTTCAAAAGGATCAGAAAATCCCCACCCAAAATAAAGGAAAACAAAGGACATTATTTAGATGAATAAATTATATTTTAAAAGGAAAATAATTATTTTGAAATTATTATAGTAAGATGTTTGCAACTCTAATAATTTTTTTTTAAGATTAACTGAAAACGTTTCATTTTGGATAAAAAGAAAGTATTAAGGCTACTTATCTGGATAGTATGTTTCTGCTCCCTTTCCAGGCCCAGATAAGTTTCAAATAATTTTCTTTTTACCTGTAAAAATAAGGCAAATAGAAAGATGCATTTCAGTTGAACAAATATTTTCTTTTTTTTCTTTTTATTCTTTGGTAAGTAAACCAATCTGAAAAATCCATTATCCACACAGTTACTTCTTGTTTTGAACCCTGCCAGGTTTGGTTTTTTTCCTTTTAAAGGTCAGTGTAAGCCTACCACTAGTCCTTTAATGAGAAAATTGCTTTATCCACTTTAAAACACAATCATTTTCTGGATAATCCAGCCTTGGAAAATGAAATGATTGTTCAGAAGGAAGAAATGTTTTTCAGTCTTGGCAGTTTGTCTAAAAAAAAGTTGTTATTATAAAATTATTAATATAAAAGACACAAGGGTGGCCTTATTGTCATGGAAGTCACTTCAAAAATTAGCTGGTAACTTACCACTGGGAAAACTCCAATGGATGCAAATGTTAATTTAAGAAGAAAGTACTCATGCAGTTATATATTTATGTAGTGCTATCAGATATTAATGCCCTGGAATCTGAAAGCAAGCTAAATAATAGCACAAATAAATATTTATAGTGTTTCTAAGTGATCTTAAATTACCTCCACCATCACTAACATCCTGCTTTGATATTTTTGTTTATGGAAAGAGATTATTTTTATTGCATAAAAAGCTTGGCAAGAGCTTCAATTCACTTTTTTTTTCCTGCCTCTTCAGATGCTGTTCCCTTCGGGAGCTTTTGTCCGAGCGGACCTGAGCGAGTGGGGAATGGGTGTGACAGTGAGGACAGCGGGCAGGGACTTCAACAGCACCCAGGGCTTGTGTGGCCTTTTTGACGGGGTGGCTCACAACGACCTCAGCAACGTGCCCCAGGAAGACTTCATAGAGGAGTGGAGGTACTCAGCCAGAGATCCCCCCCAGGAGATGCTCTCAGCAGTGTTCCCAACAGTCTGGAGGGGTTCATTTCATTACAGACTCCCCTAATGACCTGGCAGAGGGATCTGCTTGACCTAAGGGAGAAGCCTGAAGACCCATCTCCATCCCAGCAGCACAGGGGCTTATAGTAATTTCACGCGTATAAGGCGCACCCTTTTGAATGAAATTTTGATCGGAACCTGGAAGTGCGCCTTATACGCCGGGCAAAGTTCGTAAATTTGCCAACCTGGAAGTGCAAACCACGAGAGCTGTGGGGGGGAGGACGGCAGCCGTGGCAGCCGCGTGGGGGTGCTTGCAGCAGTTCCTCTCTGGAAAAAAAAAAAGGGTGCGCCTTATACGCCGGTGTGCCTTATATGTGACAAAGCACAGAAATTTGCCGACAACTCGGAAGTGCGCCTTGTACTCCGGAGCGCCTCATACACATGAAATTACTGTGATTTTCAGTCAGACAAAACACAGCAGCAGCTACCAGGAGAGGAGTTTAATATTTACAAGTGATGTCATGTTAACAGCTGTGTTAAGATCCCTCTCAGCTGTGAAAAAAAATGCAGCTCTCACCCACACTTGAAAATGTAGATAGCTGACAACAGGGATTAATTAAGGGTTTCGTATTTCTCTTGTTCTTTTATTCCTGAACACTAATTACAATATGTGAGTATAGATTAAATGTTACATTTTGACAAAGTCTGGTATTATATGTACCATGTTAAAACTTAATATCAATGCTACTAATGATGACAGTGAGCTATGAAAACTTGTACTTTCTGGGACAGATGGTCCCTGCAAACAGAGGCAGGAGTCTGACTCTGAGATCTCCCTGTCACATCCCTGTCACATCCCTGTCCCTATCTCCACTTCTGTCTCCATCCCTATCCCACAATTTAATTCCTGGTGCTGAACTTCAAACATTTGGTGTCTATTTGGTGTTCCTGAAACCAAAATGGGTTTGCTTGTGTAGGCTGGTTTGTGAAGTAAGGAAAAAGAAGGCAGAACACTGTAACATAGCACTTAATGTGTACCTGGGAGCTCAGCACAATCCTATGGGAACAGTGAATTTTAGACTCTTTGCACATCAGAAAATAAACAAATACCTCTGCCATATTCTAGTTCTATTTAGTAGGCCTAGGTAATGGCTATCTAATGTCTATTTTGGCCTGTCACTATAAATTCTACTATTTAGAATTCAATAGCTATCATTAAAATCCTAATAATGTGCTAATCAGTCAGAGATTGCTTCTGGGAAGACAGATGGAGAAATAACTTGGTGCAAGAACCAACCCATAGCTCACTACCCTAAAAAAAAGGGCTAGAAAGGTCCTTAGGAGAAATTGCTCAAAGTAATTTTGTTGAAAGAGCTGAAGCCAAAGTACAGTGCAAAGGAATTTACTTATGAAACACGGAGGAGTTTTCTAGGGCTATTTGATGGAGATTCTCCAGGGAAGGCAGAGGCTCCTGCTAAGTGAGAAGGGCAAGAAGGGTGGTGAGTTCCATCTTGCAGTACTCCAAGGATGGGTTCTCAAGGACCCCTGAGAACCTGGTTAAAAAAACAAGCCAATAGAGAAAGCCAGGTCACCTCCAGAGGAGAATGGATCATTGTCTGATCCACTCACAGAGAAATGGCCCAGTAAAAAAAACAAAAGCTTGAGGGTGGTTTTTCTGCTGCTGTTTTTAATTTGATTTTAAATAACCCTGAAAGTGTGATAGGTTTTCTGCAGTACCTGAAGCTAGTCTGAGTGCCCACCATCTGGCAGTTCTGAGCTTTCCTTGGCTCTCACCTCTCTCCAGCAGCTGCAGGGCTCTGCACGCACAGATCACTTTTACACACCAGCTTTCCAATACAACTTTTAAACAATAAAACTACATCAGAGCTTCCCAGCAGCTAAATAGCAAGCAGAGAAGAGATGCATTTTTAAATCATGTGATTTAATTGGGCAAAATAAAATTTTCAAGCATTTAAAAATATACCAAGAAAGTGGCAGAAATGCTGTTTATTTTGGACACTTTCTATATAATAGCATCCAACCCAGTTTGGAAAATTTTAGACCTTCCTGGATTATAGTGGGTGGCTCAGAGAAATTATAGCTGTTCACCTCATGCAGGGGACAGAGGACACATCTGAGTTCCCTGGGGAGATGATAGCATGGGCATGGCTGTGAGGAAGGATGGGATTTAAATTCTTTCCACACCATACAGCCCTGTTCTGTCGACAGGGGCTGACCAAAAGAAGGTAATTGGTTTCACGTAGGATTAATAGAGGTGCTAATCCTATCCTGTCAATAAAATATCAAATTAGTTTCATTTTACTAAAATTTTCATTGATATGTTAAGTTTCTGTCATGATTCTGGATCAGCTCAATTTTTTTTTTTTTATTAAAAAATTATATTTACAATAGTCTTTAGTTTATGTGGTATTATACCAAAGGAGGAGCTACTTCTGCTGCCTTAGTCGAGTCTAAATTTGCCTGATGATGAGTCAGGGAAGCTTCAGGGGCACGTAACCCCTCTTACAGAGCCAGAGGAATGGAGCGTGAAGGACACTTGTTTAGACATTAAAATGTGTTGTCCAAAGGACACCTCTCTCAATCATCAAAATGTTTTATTTTCCAAGACTACAGTGAAGTGAAGAACAGCTTGTGCATTTCCATGAGCATGAAAACCATCTTTTTGTCTCATACAGTCTCCTGCTGAGCCCACACTTTGGGCAAAATGGTTCCATAAATGTTTGTGCTCATGTTTCAGGAGGAGAATTAGGTTCATTTTGCCAGTGTCACTGAAATTTTCTATTTAAAAAT
Source organism: Sialia sialis (assembly GCA_009812075.1). NCBI lineage: Eukaryota > Metazoa > Chordata > Aves > Passeriformes > Turdidae > Sialia > Sialia sialis. Next base: position 27,793,076 of record VRYO01002782.1, on the reverse strand, counting down.
TACGATTGTGTCAACAATCAAAATAGTAATACCAGATATGCCATTTAAAATGTATTTATAAAAAATTGGATAAAGGCAATTACAATTTCCAACAGCAGTACCTAGTGTTTGGCTCCAATATGTTGGCAAAAGTTTTCACTTCCCTGAAACCCCAGAATTCTGGCGGTGAGACAGAATTCATGCCAAAATAATTTAAATTTTTGGTGCTATTTCAAATTTGTCTGGCAATGACATGCTGCCAAATATTGGGACAAGAAACATATCCTTTTCTATGAAGTTCTAGATTCTTCTTGGGCTGCACAGATAAGATCAATAAGAGATACGAGATTTCTGAAGAAACTTGAATCATGGCTCTTTATTCAAACTGAAGTCTCTAGAAGTTCATCCATCATGAAAGATTAAATTTAAAAGGGGAAGAGAATCAGCTCAGCTTATAGCTTAGCCCTATGATCACTAGAAAACTATTGTTTGTGTTGAAAGAAAGAAAACTAGTAGAAAGAAAGAATGAAATGAAGTACACAAAAAAAAAGGAGGGGGAAGACTTTTCAAAAGAAAAAGTTAGCAATCTATATCTTAGAGGAAACTGTTGATAAGGAGAGAACAGGCACACAGATAAAGATTATTTTAATGATACAGGATTTGAAACAAATACTACTTTTTTGTCATTCTCCAAGAGTTAGCTAAGTCACCCAGGGACAAATCCAAGGCTTTATTTCATGTATAATACACCAAGGATAACCTGCACCTCAGAGAAAGTCCTGCAAAGACAAGTAAAGCAGTTAGGCAGTGCTCCAGCAAACCACTTAAACATCTGGTACTAAAAAGTCTCCGTGAAATTATAGAAAACACACAGGACAACTCAAGAAGGGCAGTGCAAAAGTGACTAAAGAAAACAGATGAAACTTACATGTTTTCTGAAGTATTTTCTAGATTGGGAATTTATGCTTACCTCAGGGAAAGAAGTTTCCTTGTATGATAAACTAATTTGTTGAAAGTTTTCTCCCTCTAATCCCTTCCTATTTTTAAATCAGAATTCCTCCAGGGAAGAGTTTATTTGACAAGGCTCCAGCACCCTCTGAGAAGAAGCAAAGGAAAAGTTTCTGCAGGTGCCAGAAGGAGAGCACAAAGCCTTTAAACATAAAAAACGCCTTTCAGACTCCTTCCCCTGAGGCCTCTGGTTGCCATCATGACCATGTGGATCACAGCTCTGCAATCCCATATCTGGATGTTACATCTGAGTTTGTCACTCACACAGAAACAGAGTCAACTTTGAGAAAAGATGGGAAGCCACCAACCAAGACTTTTGGTCAACGATATTTCTCTAAATCAGTCCAAAGGCGAAGAAGTCCTGAGGTCCTGCTAAAGCCCCTTGCACACAATATTTCCATGAAGAGCAACAGTTCCATTGGCTCTACCAAACCAACAGGAGACCTAAGGAAAGCAAAGAGGCAAGGCAAGTATTATGAATATTCATCCTCTCACCCATTGCATGGCCCAGCCCAGCGAGATTCAGAGAGCTTTGCATATTTTTTCCCTGAGGACTACTTTGAAGAGGTCCGGATGAAATTTCCACTGTCATGGCCCACTCCCAATGGCCTGACTGCCACCAAAGCTCGGGAGATCTGCCACCAAATTCTTGCAAATTCCACCATTGGCTTGGCCTGTAAAGACCTCCTGGGAAAACACTTGGATGAAACAATCGACATTTGCCTCTTGGACCTGCAGCTCAAAGATGACACAGCTTGGGCGAGGCCGCTGATAGCCCTTTTGGAAAATGAATGTGAGAGGAGAGTGCTGGGAAGCTGGAAGGGAGAGTTCCCTGTTGGAAAGCAGCCCTCTGGTGCCCAGGAGGAAATCCTCACTGCCCTGCAGTGCCCCATGCTCTGCAGCGGCCGCGGGCGCTGCACGGAGCGGGGCTGCCAGTGCTTGGAAGGGCACGGCTCCTACGACTGCAGCACTGCCAAAAGTGAGTAAAACATTCTTTCCATACTGGAATTATTAGGTAGAACACCTGTATGCAGTTGTTTGCTTTTCAAGCAGTGCTACCAGTAAGGTATTTGATAAATTAGTAATCAGGTTTTGACCTTGAAGAGCCAATCAAAATATCTGGTTGGCTGGTCCTTCACTTTTTTGCTTGGGTAACTTTTTAAAAATGGATTTTACAAGCCCCTTAGCAGATTGGTTTTGCAGATGTGATTTTCTTTACATCTGATCCATCACTGGCATGCTGACAAGCAGGCTTCTCACAAAAAAAGAGGAGCGTCCTGCTCACCTTGTGGTCAATATTCATGTAAACAGTGTAGAGATGTCTTTCTTCTTTTTTTCTTGGTCAACAGAGAATAAAGTTTGAACATTCATTTCAAACAATGTACTAGTAACAAAACAAAATTAAAAGAGACAAAATTAGCAAGTAACCCTGCCAAAGCCATCAAATAGGGTCGGTCTAGGGCCAGTCACCATGGCTGAGCTGAGACATCCAAATGTCCAGGCAGCCCCAGGAGCCCAGTGGCACATCTGATACTCCACTGCATTTATTGTCAGGGATGGGGTCACGTTCTTCACATTAAACAGGACATCAGTGCATGGGTTTAAAGCAGTTAAAAAATATTCTGACATCCTTTTTTTTTTTTTTTTTTTTTTTTTTTGTTAATGACAGAGTGAAATTTGCAGAATAACTTCCCAAATATGGAGGAATTCATTTTCTTTCAAACAGAGAAAACTGACAGCAGGGACTGACAAGTGAGCTGAGCAATTTTGAAGCAACTGTCCAACACACAATTCAACGTTTAACTTCATTTTTCTATCATACAGAGGGGTTAGGGGACTTGCTTAGGCCAAATCTTAAAATTTTATTTTGTTATGGCTGAAATCTCTCAGATTAGAGGAAAATAGCTTCAATATGACCTTTCAAGTAAAAGCCAATGGCACCTTGTCTTCTTGCTGTGACATCAAATATAAACAAGGACAGAGAACAGAGTTGAGCCTGAGATTGCACAGGGAGGTGAGAAAACAAAAACCCATCAGCTGTGGGAATCCCCTCCTGAGTCATTGCCTTTCTCTGCCCTGACAGCTTTGTCTGTCTCTTGCTGTCTTTGCATTGTACACTTTCAAGGTTCAGCTGGACAGGCTGCTGGGCCATCTTGTCTAGAAAATGCTTTTTCCTGAGTTAGGGAAAAATTGAGAATAAAAAGCCCAGAAATATTAAAACCAAGGTGACAACTGAGATGCTTAATTTTCAGGATATTCTCCCTTGTCTTTGGTATAAATGCAGAGAAGTTAGAACACTTCACACAGTGAATTTGTTTCAACATTAACTATGGAGAGGACAAAATACTGCCACAGTCTCAAATGAGTCAATGGAATTAATTGCAATAATGGCCTTTATTAAAGACTAGTTATGAATTAATTTATTAATTATTTAGAATATCTTTCTATATATACAAGCATAGAGAAGCTCTTATTATTATATATATATATAATTACCTGATCTTGTGAATGCAATATAAAGCCGATCCATACATAGAGCCAGAGGTCGGATCCCCTGCAAGGAGAAATAAAATCTTAGTTCTGGCATGCCAATCACCCTGACATTATAATACTTAGAAAAGGTCATCTAGATAATTTAGTACAGTCAATCAAGACAAGTCTTCATGGGAGCTTCACCTTTAGCTGTTCTTGATTTTTAAATTTCATTTAGAATATATTTAAAGATATTTGCTTGTTTTCACATTTCCCATGCAGAAATGTTGTACATACACAGCATAGAATCATTTAGATTGGAAAGGACCTGGGAGATGATGGAATCTAACCCATAATCCAGCACTGACATATTCACCAATAAACATGTTCTAAGTGTCACATTTTAAGTGGTTTTTTGAACACTTACAGGCATGGTGACTCCACCACTTCCCTGGGCTGCCTATTCCAATGTCTGACCACCTTCTCAGTGAATACATTTTCCCCTAATATCCAATTTAAACATCTCTTGGTGATGACAGCAACAAGATCCTCTTGTCCTATTGCTTTTTACTTGGGAGAAGAGACCAATCCTCACCTGATACAACCTCATTTTATGTACAGTAATTTCACAATTATAAGCCGC